>JAOBAY020069175.1:0-11942 GCA_025331085.2 Zoanthus sociatus | reverse complement strand
CTGTTAATTGTCTTATTATACTTACAAAGATGACCTAACTTTTCTTTAGCCTTTAGGTTAACTTTAAAAAATCTCTTGGGGATAATTTCCGTACTGGGGTGTACTTATTTATGCATGCAGTTTCATTGTGTATATTACGGTAGAAGTTAGGGTCGGGGAAAGAGCTAGTTTTTATGATTAAACAATAGTACTCCCCAATACGGAAATTTTACCTATGACTCGATTAACGCTAAGTTATTTCAGATAACCTGTACCGTTTTTCTCGGTAATATTAAAGTATTGAAATCTCCATACACATATTTTTCATAATATACCTTTTTCTAAATTTATTTCTTAATTATCTATTTTTGTGTAATGTCAAGAGATGGTACAAACAATAAAGAATCTTGAGTCTTGACTCTTTTCATGGTTTAGTTATGCATAACTGGTTTAAAACTGAGTTTTTTTAACTGCATGCAAGTAATTAAAGGTATCATAAATATATATATACATGAATAGAATTGCTTACTTCTAAATAACTACATATTGTATTAAAATATTCTTGTCAACTATATTTTTATTTGATATGAAGTCAGTCGACATATATGTGACATAATTATATGTATCTATAGACTTTTCTCTTGCATATATGTTACATATATGTAAATGTATTTTTTTTCTTGCATATATGTTACATATATGTAAGTTATTTTCTCTTGCACATAAATATATGTTACATATATGTTAACACATATGCTGGTAGATTTACATATATGTCACATATATGTCCATATATGTGACATATGTGCAGTAATGAAACATATGTTAAATATATGTGACATATATGTGATTTTGGTAAGGGTTAATATAACGTCTAATAGAGTTTGACTCTTGTCAGTAATTTTTGTTGGCTTGGTTATGAGACATGAGAGTCCGTACACATCTTCAAGGTCACGTAAGACTTTGCCTTCTTTGAGTTGTGGCTTTAGACGATCTAAATTGAAGTCTCCCATTATGACAACATAATTTGTCTGTAAAGTTGCCCATGCCAGTATATCATGAAAATCACTTTCCAGTTTCAATGCGTATTTGCCACTAACTGCCTTAGGTGGTCTGTATAGACCCAGTACTGTGACATCATTTTTACCAAATTTAGATTTGATAACAAGAGATTCAAATGTGTCGAATTTTCTAGGGGGCTTTAGCTTTTTTGATGTTAAGGTAGACGAGAAAAATGCAATAATTCCACCTCCTCCTTTTCTACGATCTTGTCGATAAAAATTGAAGCCGTCTATTTGAAACTGAGTGTTAGGATATGTGGAGTCAATTTTTGTTTCAGTCAGGAAAACAACTTGTGCTTTGAGCTCGTTTACCAAAATTTTAACTTCTTCAAATTTATTCTGTATACTGTTTACATTCAAATGGCATAATAATAGTTTTCTACAATCCTTTTGTCTCGATGCAATGATATCTGAAATCGCATCTCCCGTGAGACTACTTCTCGATCGCTGGTAATTTGAATAATTATCTTCGAAATCAATCATGCTTACATCTCCCGCCAAATTTGTTGAAACTTCAACTTGATCTAATAAATTTTCTTCTTTATCCTGATACATTAAGCCGTCCAAATTACTAAAAGGGAGATGGCACCATCCACATATCCAATCAATTGTAGGGTTATCGAGATGATATTTGAACTGAGCCTTAGTAAAACCAATACATTTTGCATGTGACCATATTTTACATACGGAACACAGTATTGCATTTTGATTTGATCGAACATTTTTGCCACAGTCCTTGCAAGGATATTTAATATTTCGCTGAGCTGCAGGCCCAGGATGCGGATGAACATCACCACACAGTATTATGCAATTTAGTTGAAATGTACTAGTTCCCTTTACAGTGTGCAAAATTCTTCCAGCAAAATACTTCTTACCACGATCAGTAAAATACTTCTTCCCAAGATCCTTCATATGGTTCCTCTCACTTAAATCAAACATATACTTGCTTTCCTCCTTGATTATTACATTTCCATCTTTATCTTTCTCGTTCGCAAGAATCTTGAGGTTGGTTAAACCAGAGATAAGTATAAAAAATACGAATTTTAGAGAGCAATGAAATGCTTGTCCGTCCTTCATGCTTCAATGCATATTCACCATACTGGTAAAACAAACTAAATAAACATAAGCGCAAGAGAAAGGAAAATGTTTCTTTTTCATTGTGCTTCTTCTTGTGCTTATTTCACCCAGCATCTCGTCAAACGCAACCGCGATATTGGCCTGTTTCTAAGAACGACTAGTTTCGCATTGAAAGTTCTGTAATAATAAAATAATGAGAAAGAAATTTAAAATCATGCTGTACTCATAAAGAATGAAGCTTGACTTTTGATGGAACAATATGAATGAAATCGGTTCGCAGAAGTGTATAGTTTTTACGAAACTTACCACCCTGAAATTCTCTGGAAATCCCCGCTATATTGCCATTAATTGAAAGAACTTAATAATCTATAAGGAATCTGTAGCAATTAATAGGAATTTGTCCCAAGTATCTTTTATCCGTTCGCTAAAAAAACTTTCACAACTTCCAGTGCTGTCATCTATCTTCTGCACACCGCGAACACGTTCTTGACTTTTTGACAAAAGTCTTCTGAAGACCCCGGATGACAACAACAACAAAGGTGCGCAAAGCCTCTTGGTTGAGAGTGCCCCTTTAACAGCTGGTTAGCTACCTGCTTTACGACGTAAACCCATTTTATTTAGTACTCAGTAGTTGCTTGTCGTTCTCTTTGCGTTTGTCTTCTCATTTCTCAAACTTCGTCAGAAAACCGTACAGCTGCGCGATATAATCTACCCAATACAGTCGGCTATGTTCCTTAACTGAAGGAGCCCAACTAATTTAAAAGACGGTTTCTCTTGTATATAGCGTATTAAAGTAATAAACAAGAGTTTTCGCCGTATTCAACTAAACCTCAACTATAAACGACATTTGTTTCCAATTCCTAGTTTAACGTTGAGCTTGAAAGGTAGGGTAGGTTAATAGTTCTTAAGAACAGCGACTGATCTTACATTTTTAATACAAATAGGTATATCAAAAACAACAAAATATCTCCCCCCTGTTGTTTTTACAGCCTAGATTAATTTTAGACCGGTTGCCGCTGATGTAAATGATTGCGGATTCATTTAATACAGTTTTAGCCTCGTTCTGTCGTTAAATATTCAAAAATACTTTCGAGAGAGAGCGAAAAGTTACACCTCCAACAATATATAGAGTTTTAAGTAGTGTAAAACTTCATTGTCATTTAGGAATATTGAACTTCGTAGTGAGACATAAGATTGTACAAATTGAATACGTTGTCATTGTTGTCAGCGGTAACGGCAAATTCGAAGCTAATCTTTACTAGAAGTAATCGTGGATCAGTGAAGTACGTTCGAATTTTAATAGCTCGTAAGAACTAACAGTTTTCACTGATATACTTTCGTAAAGTGAGTAGTAGAGGTACTCACAATTGATACTCACAAAACAGTTTTCAACTAAAGTACGGAAACATTACCTCTGCTATTTGCAAAAGATTTTTCACATGATAAAGAAACATTTCTTATGATAAAGACTTAAAATCAGCGGATTTTCTGGGGCTGCCTGTGTATCAACAAGCTTTACTATCTCCAGTTCAATTCTTGCAATGTCCACTCGAGCTAATTTTGCTCGCTAATATTAGTGTTCCTCCGAAAAACGTTTTAGTCTCTTCTATTTTTTTATTCACCTCTACTACTCACTTTATGAAAATATATCATCATCCATCCAATTTTGATACGGGTTTATCCCCGTAAACGGGTGTGACCGGATTTACCCCACATTGGTAGCAAACTCTCCAACTCCTACTCTCCATCTTGCTGGATTCATAGCATCGTCTTTTTTCCAAACCGATACTCTCCTCCGTTGCGTCTTCCACGGCTTCTTTAGTCGTCCTCCCTTCCTCTTCCCTTCACTTCAAACTCCAACGCTTTTCTCAAACCGTGTCCATCATCCCTCCTTAACACATGTCCGTACCATCTTACTCCATCTCCTTTGCCATCTGAACCACTGTTTCATTCCATCGCAAGGTCTCCATTACTGAGGTCCTCTGTTCTCTTTTTCATCAGTTTTGCACCACACATGGCGCTCACCATTGCTCTTTGGTCTTTCTCAAAATTGCCATCTCATTTCCCCTCGACGTATAACAGATCAAAAAGATATTATTCTTGAAAAAAAAAAAAAAATGAAATATTTGATATTAGATATTTTTTTTCAATACAGTGATGCCTTGTTTTTGGCTCACAAAATTAAATCTTTTCCAAACAAAGAAAAACATATTTTCTTATTTTGTTTTGACTTTTAGTACTTACTTTTTGAATATTTAAAGGCCATAAACATATTAAGACAAAACTTATTTATTCTTTGTTGCATAGATAAAGATTAAAAGATGAATCCTTAAGTTTTTTTGTGGTGGGTGGAACGGTACATTTCAATAATTTTATGTAAGGAGAGTTTCATAGCACAACATAGTGTACAGGAATGTTTTTTTTGTTTCTCGAACGATTTTAGCCGGTAGACCAGATCAGTGCACTGATGGACTGAGAAAGAATGCGCAAGGACAATTTTGTGAAGGCAAGTTTTTTTTAATGTGATATGAACGGCATATGATTGCAAACACACAAAACAAAAACTTTCTTCATTTCCATAAAATGATATGGTTACATTCATTTCAGAATTTTAGAATAATCCAGTCAAATTCGACTTTCATGCCAAGATCTGAGCCATCGAGCGATTAAACATTAGCCCCTGCTAGAAAGAATAGGCAACCACTTCCTTCGCAATTGAGGTTAAATAAAGCATATTTTATTTATTTAGTGGTTTGTTTTATTACATACATATGAGTGTTTTACTGTAAAATACAGCCCTCGTAGATTTCATATGAAACTACATCCGGGACACGGGTGACATATTTTCCTTATTCACCTCCTAGTGAAGATATCGCTGACTGCATTCCTTTGCTTTTAGTTTGCTTTTAGTTTGTTTTTGGTTTGTTTTGTCGTTTTTTTAAATGTTTGAAACACTCATACGTATATTCGCTGTGCTCACTCGTAAAATAGTTTTTTCACTCAAAGATAAACTTTATATGTTCGTGCCACCGTGTAATATCCTCTATATATTATATTTTCAAAAGGAGCCCTATACATAACTGAGCTCTGCCGAGCTCATTAATGATTTCGTAGTTTTCATATTTTCTCTGACACAATTTATTTATTTGCTGTATGTTTTGTATTGAGTTGTGGATAGAAGTTTAGTAAGAAAATAACCAAATCTATTTTTGATATTTACGTTAAAGGGTCTAAAGAACCTTGTAAATATAATAGCCATGCTAATTTTTATGATAGTTTTTATACCCTGCAGTACATGAAATTAGTAAAAAAAGATCATTCTTTAATATAGAAAACATAATAAAGAAATAATTTAGAATTAATAAGATATATACTTTACAACTTAAAAAAGATATTTCGGAACACAGGAAAAGTTATCCCACTACACAGAAAAAATAATTTTCATTTTAGAATAGATATAGATATCTGAACAGACAATACTGCTGAAAAATATAGCAAAGCAATTGCTCTTCATCAGCAGGATACCTAAATTGTGTGCAATTCTACAACTGGTTTCGGCTCCATTAAATCCTGAAAAATATGACACAAAATAGAAAGAACAAAAATTCAGGAAACCATAAATGAGTTTTATTACTGCACTTCATGCCAGATATTGATGAGTGCCGGAGACCTGGACATTGTTCCCAAGTGTGTGTGAATACGTTTGCATCTTACCAATGCAGCTGCGTTGAGGGACATTACCTGGCAAGTGATAACAAGACATGTAAAGGTAAGGTGTGGCACCATTATCATACTAACTGACCCAACTAAAGTAAGCTCAAAATATTTTTTAAGATATTAAAATAGTGCTTTAACCTCGACCAAGATTACCCAATTTTGTTAAAGAGACAGTTTAGTAATAGCATGGTACTACAATAACTTGAAGACAATTAGAGAATATAATATTAAGCAAGGAAACATATGAAGCAGACCATAATCTCTTTAACTTAAAATTTTTCCTTTTTTTATAAACAAAATATTCGAGTAGGCGACTTTGGAAATTTCTTATTTGGCGTATCATCACAATTTCCCTCTTTGCAGACATCGATGAATGCTCTATTGGCCTTTCAAGTTGTGCCGCTGACCAAGAATGCGTCAATATAGAAGGTTCTTACCGATGCCGCCTCAAATGCCAACCGGGCTTCATAAGAGCCGCAAACAACTCGTGTGTTGGTAATAACAAGATTTATGGTTATAATTCTGATCTACGATTACTATTAACAACAATACAGAAGACTAGAAAAGTATTTGTCTTCATGACCCAAATGCTGCTCTAGTAGTTGTTATAATTTCTTAGACCTCAACCTGTCTTTGATAGGATAAAAACTATCAGTCATTGACTATTCAAGATTGAAATCATCTCACTGGATCTTCTTCTTTGCGAGCACCATTATTCCCTTTGTTGGGAGTCGGTGGGCGTGATCCCACCCCCCTCTCCATTTCTGTCTATCCTTTACATCCTGCTCCCTCAAACCCAGTTCTTCTAGTCTCTCACTTAACCCGTCCTTCCACATCATGAACTAACAACCTCTACTTCTCTTTCCCCTCACCGGCTCCTCCAATGCCTGCTTTACCACGTCCTCCTTCTTTTTCCTTAAAAAAAGACCATACCAGTGGAGTTTATTTTGTTCCACTACCGGGTGAGAATAGGCCGAACGTATCCTCTGCGTGTCGTAAAAGGCGACTAAAAGGGGTTGGTGTCAGGAAGGGTATCCGGCCGCAAAACTCTAGCTCCGATTTTCATGCTATGATCCGGAAAAGAAATCATCTCATTGGATGGAAGCAATCAATTTGGCTATGAAATACTTTTCTAAGAAAGAACAAAAAGAGGTCATCTTTCACACTTTATATAACTCTAAGACGCTGCTTGTAAAATGCATTGGCAACAGCAATATATTACTTGCTGTATCAATATAAACATGAATACATCTATTGGTTGTAAAATTACAAGAGAGTAATTTATATGGTTCAAACTTCGAATTGCCAAAAAGTATAATAATAATTATTATTATTACCATTATTGTTATTTTATTATAATCATTATCCCCCAAAAAGACATGACAGACCGATGGGTTTTTTTGGAGCCACCTGGTAGATAATGGGGTTTTTGAGTCTCGAGGGGGGAAGTTGTACACTTTTTCCCATGGAATGGTCCCATCCAAATGACCCTGACCCAAGTTCAGATAAATGTTTGGACTATCTTCATGTCAAATATCAACCCTCTAGCCCCAGTAGTTTGGGTGCTTTAAGCCTTGAAAGACAATATTTTGGTTCTAAAATTGCCAGAATTTAGTTAAAGTTGAGTTGCGCTGATTATTGCAGTGGTAGCGTAGTGGTAACGCTTAAGTCTAAGGAGTACCGGGGCCCAGGTTCGAATCCTGTCAAATTCTAATTTGTTCTTTTTTTTAGTTGTAAAACGTAATTTAGAAGATTTCTAATTACATATGAAAAAGTTCATTAGATTCATTACAATTATTTACGGACAATTAATAAAAAGTTTATACCGACAGTTAATAACAGGTATATAATCATGTTCTCGTTGCGGTTATTGCGTAATGGTAACGCTAAGGCCAATGGCGTACGCGGATCCGGGTTCAAATCCTGTCAAGTTCTTTTGTTTTTGATTTTGTTTTTTATCTTTTTTTAATAGTCTCACAAAATGACAAGACAAGACCGATGGAAAATTAAAATGGAAATTGACATATTTAAATTATGCTGTTTGCAACTTCATTCCTTCAATAGCCTAAACTGTCATTTGAAGTGCTCAAAATATATCAAACAAATTGAATTTTAATTACTTTTTTTTTAATTTTGATAAGAAGGGTAAAAATATGTGGTTTTAGGTTTTAAAAATGCAATAAAAAAAACGTTCTCACTGTTTAGCTACTTAAATCAGAGGATCCCAATTCTTTATCCAAAATAATAAGAGAGATTTTGAAAATTAAGATAAATGAAAAATTGATTGATAAAACATGGTTGGTGGTTTATGACCAAAAAGAGTCTTATTGGGGCTCACCGACAGGCATTTTTATGTTACATATTCAAATATAACATCTTCTCAAATAATCGGACTCTACTTTAGGTGTGATTAATAAATTGAACATGTGAAATATTACACATAGAAAAAGTACATCAACCCTAGCTATATATTCAAACATGCTGTCCGTGATGGAATCTAGAATTATGACATACAATGAATTCTTGATTACAATCTCCTTTGAATAGCTATTAGAGTTTTTGTTATTTGTCACGTTTCTTTAACACTGGTTTTGTTCTCATCAGCTTGTGCTTTTTTCTGGATAGATATTGATGAATGTACTCTGCTCAAGGTATCTCGGCCCATTCCCAGGGACAGTCCATGTGCGCAATCTTGCGTAAACACTTACGGCCACTATCAGTGTCGCTGTTATCAAGGATATGCTCAGAGAAACAATCGTTGTGTTGGTGAGATGACACTTTTTTAAGTTATAAGCTGGTCTGGTCTGGATTTTTTTACAGTTTGGAATGTACCCTATGTGAAAAAGCCGTTGCTTAAAACTCTTGAGTTCATGTATTTACGTAATACGGTTCTCTTTTGTTTTTACACGATTCGAAAAGGCTTAAGTTCAGTTGGTTCAAAAAAAAAAGGCCTCCAGCAGGTTAAGTAATTATTATAGAAATCCACCATGAAATTGTTTGAAAATTAAAAAATATAATTGCCACTCCTCAAATGTATGTATGTTAAAGTTTCCCCTGTCCCAGTCATACATTCCAGCATTTGAAGTTGATTTCTTTTCTTTCCCTGAACGACCGTCGTTTAAACGTAGTATAACCAGTTCACATTTACTCTCCCAAGGCAAGTCTATATAGCAAGTTGTTTTGGAAGCTAAATGACTTGGACAACCTATAAGGCACCATTCAGTTATCTTGGGGCACTATTAACGTTATTTGGTTTCGGTTTCTTTGGTTTTTGTTTGGTTGAAGGAAGCAAACCTGAGTAAGTACTGGAGATTGTAATTGAGAGTGCAATTAGTTGATCACTTGTGCCCACAAATATGACCCAGGGCTCATCATGAAGCTCACCATTCTACTTTATTTTTTAGATATAAATGAATGCGAATCACGTCCGTGCCAACACGCCTGCACGAACATTGAAGGAGGATACCGGTGCTCGTGTTTGCCGGGATATCGACTTATACCTAATGGAAAGGGGAAATGTGAAGGTATAAACTATTAATTTGAGGAAATACTTTTATTTTTAAACACAGGCATTTACATATGCCATCTTCAGTGTGGAGAGAGTCATACAACAGTGGCAGTTTAATGGTAACAATGGTTATTGAATTAATACAATAGTGACTAAAAGGAATTACAGAGAGAAATTAAGATTTACAGTTTAGATTGTTTGTTAAGAGATGGTTAATCTAGCTGAATGTATAAAGCTTCCTTGATCCTTAATTCATATTCAGTAGAGGCCTGATCTAGATTAAGACCTTTCGGTATTGAATATCATTGTGTTGTAGCATGGCTAATACTGAACTAGTTGGGATCAACCAAAATTTTGTTGTGATCCTTTAGGAGACTAAACGAAAACTTTTTAGCATTTTTTCTTCCAGCATGTTTGTTCTTGATGTTTTAACGCCTCTTTTTCAGCGGCTCTGCTCTGATCTTTTTTCTCTCTGCCTAAAACATAGTAGTCTCATATTGTTTGACCGTTTGCCAGCCGGCGTCGGAGGTACATTGGCAATCTGTATAATCCTCATTCTTCTATATGGAAATTTGCAACTTGGTTATAAAGTTAGAGAGTTAGAGAATGCTCTTTAAGTTGAATGCTCAGAAAAAATTCTGAGTCACTGACGGGAATCGAACCCTTAATCTTCTGATTACCGGTCAGATGCTTTTCCCACTAAGCTACAGAAACTCACATAGGGAGCCTAGTTATTGGTTAAATTCTTGTCTATTCCCGCTTGATATATGTCTCGCATCTGCTCGCTTGATATGTCCGATAGGCTATAGCCATATTTTGCTAAATGATTCTGTTCCTCAATTAATTCTATAAAGCTTGCAGCTTTGTTAAATCGAAAGTTGAACTTCCGGATGATATAAAATTTGAAGGTCTCGCTAGTTAACAAAAAGTTTTTAAAAACGAGTAGAGGCAACATACTTTCACCGGAACTTTTCTTGAGATGCACGATTTCCTTTTCCTTACACTGTTTACATCTGTGATTTAATGTGCCGCTCGGCTATTGTGATTTTGAACAATAGCAGAAATTTGGTAAAAAGAGTCTAAATTTCCCGTTTCGTTTATATAAACAGTAACACTTTGATTTTCCAGTGAATGTCTCTAACAACAAGGTGACACGATAAAAGCTAAACTTGGTAAAATACCATATTTTGAAAGTTTTTGTCTATCGAATAGAATTGAATTAAAATTGAAAAAGAACATGTGTTAGCTTTAAGCAGAAAACAAGTCAATTACAATGTCCCTAAAATTGCAGCCGTATTCTAAAAGTTTCGTTTATCAAATAAAATCAAGAAGAGCGCTGTACGGAAAACTCATTTAGGATCAATCCTTCTTACAAGACAATATATGAATGTATCTTAGCTTTAGCTAAAATTGAGTTAAAGCATTTTAAAACTCGCGGTCTTGTTTTTAGTAAGACTTCGATTTGCAGTGAGTGATTCTAACAATAAAGTTACATGAGAAAAGAGCATCTGAGTTTCAGATTGTGTTGTGTTCAACAATTTCACAACAGTTCTGTCATGATCAACAGTAGCTGCTTGTAGAGTTTCCCCCTGCCAATTATTAATATCTCTTCGAAAAGAGCCCCTTCCATACCCAATAAGACATCTTGAAGACGTTGCTGGAATTCGTCTGGGGGCAAGCAAGGATAAGCGGGTCTAGTGGTAAGGACCCCAAGGGGTGTGCATAGTATAGTAGTCTGTTTGGAAGATTCTTCATTCACTTTGGTTGTTTAAAATCCATCCTAAACAATTTGGCTTGGTGAGGATTATGAAGACCTTTCTCTAGAGTGGGGATGGGGTACACTGGTTTTAGTATAGCTTTGTTGAGTGTTTGGGAGGGATCTGGGCAGATGTGAACTTTGGCCAATTTTGCTGGCTGTTGCATTTTCTCGCACCAGTTGTCCCGTGGATAAGTTTTTCCACAGCCCCCTTAATCACTACTTGTGAGGCAGAGAAACTATGTGGGGCAGCCTGGATAGGTTTGATATCAGGATTAAGTTTACACGAGCATTTAGGTCCAATTCATCTAAGCTTTCAAGTAAATTGGGATAAGTAGATGTATCATAATCAAGTGTCAACTCATCAATTGGTGCTGCTACTAGTTGATTAACGTGATCAACATCAAACTGCAGCATGCCCATGCATACTGTCACGCAATCCAAGCAAAAGAATGGATAACGGGCTCTTTCCCCAGTTAGTGTTTGGTTAGTGTTTGTAGTGTTTGGTTAGTTCGAGCAGCCATTTAGCAGCCATATAGCTGGATTTGCTTTGTGTTCTTTGGGTATTTGATCATCAATAGTTGTCGTTAATACGTCCACTCTGATTGGGGAAACGCTCGTCTTAGGCTGCCAAACCCTTTGGTCGTTTTGCTTCTGTCGCTTAGTGGGCACTGTTTTGTTCCTTCGAGGGATCAACGAGTTCGAGAATGACACAGTAGTCATGGAAATTCGCCACAAAATGTTTAAATGCTCGACGTCTGTCAGGCCCTGTAGCATGAAATGTTGGACGGTCGTCCTCCTCATAGTTTAAATATGAAAATAACTCCTTTTACCATATAATAAT
>JAOBAY020069174.1:0-21105 GCA_025331085.2 Zoanthus sociatus | reverse complement strand
ATTAATTCTCTTATACTTGAGTGATCTCTAGCACCTATATTAATAGATATCTAAACAGACATAACTATAATGCTGCCGAAAAAAAATAGCAAAACAGTTACTGTTCATCAACAGGATGCCTAAATTGTGTGCAAATCTACAATTGGGTTCGGCTCCATTAAATTCTGTACCACTTGAAGAACAATTCTGGTGGAGCCACGCACTAAGTGAGCACAGTAATTGAACACAAATGGTCTCTGAAATCTGGAAAAGCTACTCCATTTCAATGATTTTAAACTAATCGCACTACTAATGATAAAGAAATATTAAAAAATGTTAGAGAAAGCTTACGCACCAGTTGCAATGACGAAAAAGAATATCAGCAAAATAACCAGCGGCCTTGGTAGAACAGCACTCATATACCTCCAATATGTTTTCCAAGAAACACGACCAAAAGATCTGTCTTCGTCCGGCATAACTAAGCTTGCAGTGTCAGTGAACAGGTTTTTTACTGCCTCGCTGATCTGTTGGGATTCATCAAGACTTCCTTTATAAGCTATGAGATCAGTCGAGGGAATTCTTTTTACAAGGCATGACTTCATTTCGGCAGAATGAATTACGTCATGGTAACTTCCTTGTTTGGCAACACGCCCCTTTTCCAGAAGGATCACGTGATTAGCAAGTTCCAAGTGCTGCATGTCATGCGTAGCTAGCACACGCAGTCGATTCTTTAAAACGCCCATAATGCATTTCTCAAAGATTTGAACACGAACGTTGGTATCGACAGCACTTAAAGGGTCATCCAAAAGGTAAATGTCGGCATCGGCATAGACTGCGCGTGCTAAACTGACACGTGCCCGCTGACCACCGCTAAGAACTACACCGTTTTCTCCAATCAGTGTTAAATCATTATCTGGAAATGACGAAATGTCCTTTTTTAGTGCGCATGCCTCAATTACCAATTCAAATTTGTTTTGGTCGAAAGGGTTATAGAAAGCAATGTTCTCACGAATTGTCCCACTAAAAACCCATGGCACTTGAGGAACATACGCAATCTTTCCTTTGGTAAGACATGTTCCAGATGTGATAAATATTTCTTTCAATATTGCAAGAAGCAAAGACGATTTCCCACAGCCAACAGATCCACACACTGCGACTAAATCACAATCTTTGCGTGAAAAGTGACGTCAGAGAGAACTTGAAAACCTGCTTCATAAGCACAGTTTAGATTCTTGATATCGACAAAATTTTTGGAACTTCCACTGTGTTTACAAGTAAAGTGCAAATTGCAATCTTCAGCAATTTCTTTCTTTGAGAAGAAACTTTCAATTCTTTTGATAGAAGTTTTGCATTCTGCTTCAAGATGTATGCCACGGTTCAAATAATAAAATATAGTTTGTCCTTCAACTTGTATGACGCACAAAACGAAGAATATTTTGTGAGTTGGCAGCTCGTAACCGAACATAAGAACGGGAAGAAGAAGAGAAAGTGTAAGAACAATTCGGCCAACAGAAGATAGTATTCCTAAAAAACTGAAGATACAGCTCAGCTTATTGAGAACTTTCTGTTCCTTCCTGCAAGATTAATTATTCATTGTAATTATTGTAAAATATAAAACTAATTGTATTAAGGAAGGTAATCAATCAATCAATCAATCAACCAATTAATCTTGTTAAAGTCCTAGAACTGAGTCCTAAAATCGACTTTTTGTCGTTGAATATTTAGGCATAGTAGAATAACTATATGAAGATTTTTTTGTCTGTTTGCCGTACAGTTTTAGAAAAATTTAATGTTCTTTTCACCAATCGACAAAAATTGATCGGCGGCTCAATATGTGAAGTCAGCGGTTGTTTATGACGTAGGTTACGATACTAGAATAATAAAAGCGAGGAAAACCATGGTTACTGTGCGGCTATAGATTGCCCTCGAAATATGACGGTTTCGAAGCACACTGCCATATTTAAACTCTGAATATCGTAACCTACGTCATACCATACCGTTAACAATCTCATAAGCGACCATGGTATCAAACCTTTTCTCAAGGAGTTTTCTTCGTTTCTATATTAAATTTCTAAATGTGATTTGACTAATCTGCTATACTAATAGATTCAAAAACATAAGTTAGTTTTAGCATTCAGTTCTTCTTTAAAACTCTGTTGCAGTTTAACAACTGAAATATAAGGTGGCAAGAGTACAATAATGAACAGTGGTACAATAACTATGACACTCAAAAACTGATCATGAAATGTTTTCCCGACAGAATCAGTATGACACGATTGACAATAAAACATGTTCTTCGTGCATTCATAGCCTGGCTAAAACTTAGGCAAAGTTTTCTTGAGTTTTCTTGAACAGATGATAACCTTCGACTGCGACTCGGGTTTTCGATCACTGATCTCCAAAACGTTCGTCTCGGTTTTGAATTATGCACGGAGAACAAGTTTAATTCTTAATTTCAAAACGGTGTACGGTGTCAGGAAATTTGGAAGTTTAATTTCGATAACACTAATATACAGTAGAATAACAAACCTTCTTGCATCCAGGATAAATTGTTGGTAGGATTTCTCCCAGGTAGACATTTTTACCACTCGAATTCCGCGTACAACCTCAGCTGTGAGCGACACCCTTTTATCTGCGAACGAAGTGGACTTCTCTCGCAGGCGAGCTATACTCCGTGCACACCATAACTGAATTACTGCAAAGAAGGGAATTGCTAATGCACCTAATAGTGTTGGCCAACCGACAAACCAAGCAACTATAACTGCGACAGCTGCAACTTCTAGAGGAGCCATTAGGATAGACGGCAGGTAGGTTATTCCTATATTGAATCTATTGACGTCGTTGGAAACAAGGTTTAGGATATTGTTTTGTTTGGTATCATAGCAGCTTGTTACATGCAACCAAAGAACCTGAAAAATGTGGAATGAACTTAAGTCAATAATATTTATATCTATCAAGGTTAGTTCTAAACCAACCGAGTTTTGTTATATTTGAATCAAATTGTTAATAAACTCAAACTAAACATATCCTACGAGTATGTTGAGTACCATAGACCTTAATTGCTTAAAAACCCCTTTAGGAGAGTTGTCATTAGGTCTTATTACTATTATTATTATTATTATTATTATTATTATTATTATTATTATTATTATTAATATTATCATCATCATCATCATCATCAATATTATTATTATTATTATTATTATTATTATCATCATTATCATCATCATTATGTTTCCAAGTGTAAAAATGGTGTTCTATGACGAAAAAAATAAACCAAAAATTATAAACTTGTAATTAGTTGACTCACTGCACAAATACAATTTGCCAGAGCACAAAACGTAACTCAATGCCAGATATGATTTGCCTGGTTACACATTTTTCCCACGCTTATTAATTTATTGAATATATTTTATTATATACACCAGGAAGTATGACTTGGTTTTTTATGCTGTCTAATGTTTTTCAATTATTGTTTTTATTATCAATGAACTTTAATGGAAGATTTTTTTTTCTTCCTGAGATAATGAGCGCTAAATGAAACGGTTTGCAAAGATTTCAGTTCAGTTGGAAAGGGAGTTCAAGGCACAAGCCCCTCAACGAGTAGTTTGTGAAGTACAAAGCCTAGCTTGGCATTCGAAAAAGAGTAAACAAAGCTTAGTGGCTTTCAATGCATCCCTTAAGCTGTTTTGCCAAATCTAAATTCAAAATCCATGTACAAATAGCATTATATGTATAAGACATTGTATTAAGCAACTGACTATAATTATGTTCTTTTGGACATCTAACATATGTGACTAGTCTACCAACCTTTTTGAAAAGAAGCCCCGTCAGTGCTGTACGTATCTTCATACCAATGAAGGAAGCTCTGTATTCGAACAACTGACTCACAAAGACTGCACTAAAGGCGCAAAAGCTGAGAGCTAGACCATACACGTATAGCAGGTAGTTATTTTCTGGTATTTTTTCCTCTAACGTAGCTAGTAGCAAGCTCACAAAGATTGGTATCAAAACATTACTCACAGTTCGTGAAAAAGCCAAAGTCATAACAAACAAATATTCTGTCAAATTTGTGAGGCTTAACAGTGCTTTTAAAAGCGATGGACTTGCATGTTTTGCTTTTTTGCATTCTAGTTCCCAGGCTTTTTCAAGAGTATCAGTAAGCTGTTCTGATTCATGTTCTGGTAGAAGAGGATAAAGATCATCCGCTTCCAATGGACGAGCGTTTCCCAATCGTAACAAATCGTTCAACCAGTTGAAAGACAAGCATGAAAAGAAGCCAGCTGTCGCCCTCGGGTTTACTTCTGTCTGGCTGGTAGGTACCTTTTCAAACGCCATTTTGGGTCTACTCACATTGTAGGAAAAATGACCTGGGAACAACAGAATCAGTAATTAGCACGACAGACTGACACCATACCAACTAGGCTAACCAGGCGGCGGTTAATCTGGAAGAATGTTAATACTGGCCGTTTTAAAACTAGCAATGTACTTGTTATGATTAAAAATTTTGGAAACTGTCAAGAAATCTTGCAACTGACTGGTCATTTGTCTACTTGTACTAAAGAAAGGAGTGTGTCAAACTAAACCAACTTAATGGCGATATGTCCAGAATCGACTGCAACAACTAGAAACACAATTTTGACAGTTTTAACATAAACGTAAATCCTCGAAATTCATGCTAATGAGAAATTCAGAGAATCCCAGTTAACCTCAAAAACAACGAAATCCTTAAAATTTGTGCTACTGAAAATCTTAGAGCCCCAATTAACCTCAAAAACAATTTAACAAAATCCTCGAAATTTATGCTAATAAGCATTTCAGAACCCCAACCTCGCAGTGCGTTTAGTTTTTTTTTTATTTTAGTTTTCAGTGTTTATGTGGAGTTCGGGGTTTTCATGGTGCCAGGGGTTGACGTGGATTTCGGGGTTTTTGTAGTGAGTTTGAAAATTTCGGGGATCTCGGAGTTTTCGTTGCTGCTATCGATTCTGGACATAAAGTGACCGAATCGTGAGTATGACAATTTTACCATGGCCGATTATTTTGGCATTCATGGCACTTTTGAGATACATTGTTATCATTACCGCACGGTATACATTTGTGCCTGTGAGCCGCAACCCGAAAAGTAACGTGGGCTCTGTCCATACCGAGCGGCCAACGATTACTTAGCAATAAGATCCGAGAGTATGGACTAAACAGATTTAATAAAACTCTAAGCCAGGCACGGAAATAACGACGAAGTGGTTCTAGTTTACCCCCAAAGTTTTGATTTTGGTCCAGTTCTAAACCTATCTTTGTAACACTTTACTTGATTTGTCTTTTCTTAATCAATATTGCCATTATACCTTTATATCATATATATTCTAGTAGTTATATTGAGCAATGCTTATTCTTATGCATCACTGAAGATGACACTGCAATTACGTGTCGAAACATATTTAAAAACCTAAAGAGTGTTATGTGTTTTCGTAATTCAATTCAATTTTATTTTTTCAGTACCTTTACAGCATTTATAATTTTTAAACTCTAGCTCTTTGATTCAGGGAAACATTAGCTGGCTTCTGTGTTCATTTATCTGGAGCGTAGATTCTCTTGACCCGATTCAGGATTTCCTTAGCTCTCAGTTATTCCCAATTTTGTTGCCTTGGTTGACGATTCTCAAGAGTAATCTCAGTTCCCTTGTCTGGATTAGGGATTCTCTTCAGAAATTCCATATTTCCTAGACAGGATTCAGGATTCCCATCAATAATTCCTGTTTCCCTTGCCTTTCTGGATCCCCCTCAGTGATTCCCGCTTCTTCTGACTGGACCAGGATTTCCTTCAATAATTCTGATTTTTCTCAACTAGCTTTAGTATTTCCTTAGCTGATTTCCCTTGCCTGGATTCAGGATTCCCTTTAGTAATTCCATTTTAATTCCATTGCCTTGATTATGGATTCCTTTCAGTATTTCCGGTTTTCCTTGACTGACTTGATTCAGGATTCAATTTAATAAATTCGGTATTTCTTGACTAGATTGAATATTTCCTAAGCCGATTCCGGATTCCCTTGCCTGAATTCAGGATTTTCTTTAATAATTCCTCAATTTCTTGACTAGATTTAATACTTCCTTAGCTGATTCCACATTCTCTTTCCTGGATTCACGATTTCCATAACTAATTCCAGATTACCTGAACTATATAAATACGTTTGCACGGTGAAGTTTGTCCTTCTACAAGCAACTATTTGAATGAAATTGGTTGTTAACAACAATTTGTTCTTATAGATATAGTGTTTGAGCCTAATGAAAGTAAAAACAACAAGCTGACAGTGCTTTCAAAGTAGGCTACTTTTAACCATAAGGCTTAAAAGATTTATAAATTATAGCAATCGGTTGACCATTACACGTCAACATACTGCTGATTATTTTAGTATGTCTACAATAAATCATTTTTCTAATATTTATTGCAATTACTCAGTGCGTTGTCATCATATAAGCATGGTGAGTAAAACTATCAGCTTTAACTAATATGTTACGGTAACCTTAATTCTTTTAGGTTTACAAGCCAAGTGGCTCATGATGTAATATCATTCATAATTTTAGTATCATTTGGCTTGGTGTCTTTTTGCTAACTTCGTGACGGTTAGCATGAATGATAAATCCCGTTCTTCATCGGTTTCTATAGTGTTAAGCGGATGGAAGAATTTCATCCCAACAGGAATCTTTTAGCTAATTATACAATATCTGCAGTTCCTTGTAAATAGATGGACATATTTTAGAGTTCTTATCTTACTCCATCGCTCCAAAGTCAAGATAGTAACGATGGCTGCTGTGAATTTGCACAAGAGGTTAAGAATTGGTGCAAGTTTCAAAAATATGTACTGTACTACATTCTTGATTGACAGGAAAGGATCTGATAGTGGTGAAATTGTATAAAGTTCATGAAGAGACAATTACAGTGAAAGTTGCTCATTTTTAGACCTCCAACCCTCAACATCAAAGAACTACTCAAAAGATGCAGGGTGCACGAGAGAAGGATGCGTCCGGCGGTTTACAAATGAATATGAGCGGGCAAAGGATAATGTGCGGACTTTAAGGAACTTTCACTTGCTAAAATCATACAAATGCTAGAAACCATGTTTTTTGATGACATTTAAGTCAACTATAACTTAGACTGGCCCTCCAGGTTGGGGGTTGGGCGTGGGGTCGGCAGCCCCTCCCCGTAAAAGAACTCTTATGCTACAGAAACAACCAACCAAGGAAATCAACAACCAACTCAGCCTTGGGAGAAGATGGACCTTCAGCTGGAGGAATTATGACGAGAGGTGGTAAAGGCCGAAAGGAAGCCACTCAGCCCGGACTAAAAAGAAAGAGAGGCAGGTCACGAAACACCTGGCGACGCGACCTTGACGCCGACGCCAAGAAGACGGGCTATACCTGGGAACAGCTGGAGAGACTGGTCCAGGACAGAGACAGCTGGAGAGACCTTGTCGGTGGCCTATGTCCCAGGAGGGGCCACAGGCATAGATAAATTTATAGATATATAGATAATTTAGACTTTAAAATTATGTTAAATCCTATTTTACACGTGTAGTCAGTAATTGATTCATTAGGCCATTGATTTACGCGTCCAATGGCGGATTTAGGAAGGGTGGATTGGAGCAAGAAAATTAAAAAAAACAAACAACGGAATATCCTTATACAATTAATGTGTCTAAAATGATATAGAAGAGACTATCAAAAGTCAAAGTTTACCGTAAACTGAAAGAATCAGTTGCTAAAGTTAGGCAGATATCATGGTATTAATGATCAGTTGTGTTTAATAAAACGTCATCACAACAGTTTTTAGGTGTATATCGAAATGGAGTTATAATCTGACAAATGCAATAAATTTGAATTTTCCTTTGCTTGTCGCTCAAAGAAACGTAATGTTCGTTCACATTTCTTCAAACAGACCTTCGATCTCAGTGCTTGGATTTTTAAAATATAGGTTTTAATTTAGAACCAAGCAAAGAAATAGACAGTAAAAGAACCAAACTACAGTGTAGATGCGATTGAGATTTCATAATCGAAACGAACGATATTTGATAACTGTATTTTACTGACTGAGGATAGACGTAAACTGCGAACAAAATAAATAAAAGAAATCTAATTAACTAAGATAACGAAACGAATAACACAGAGTTGCAAATAACAAATTCGAAATGTAAATAAATAACGTAAACAAAGTGTAAAAAATAACTTAAGAAATGGCGAGCAATACTAGAATCAAGAAATAAAATTGAAAATAAAACTTACACAACAGTTCTTGCTATACAACGACGAAGACAAATTGACGATTTCGATACACGATATGCTCATTTAGAGCCGAGTGAGTTAAAACTGATTAGAAAACGAAGTAAGCAATGCTAATAAAACTAAAGAAAATCACGTGATAACAAAAACAAAAGAAAACGCGGGAAAATAAGTAAATATAGCTTAAGAATAAATTAATCTCCGTGACAAAAGAAAATGAAATAACATAAATTTAAGTACTCGGCAGCGGTGCCGTTACAAAAGTCGGCCGTTAAAACATCAACTCGAAACGTTATGTAACGGTTACCTGACCCAGTAAGGTTTAAGGGGAAGAGAGACTGAGAAGCTAGAGCCTCAGAGCTGGGATTCTGCCACCAGAACCGTTTAAAAACCAAAAGACGTTAATTAACCCTTGTAAAAACTTAAAGCAAACATATCGATCTTAAGTAAAATTACAAAAATAATACAAAATGACAGATTAGCTTCACGTGTTTTCAAATCATCCAAAAACCTTCCCTGTATTTAAATATTTAAATCAAAAAGACTGGAGAGGGAAGAGGGGAGGGGTGGGTCATCACTTATTTTTGTCTGCATGTGAGGGGCCATGGATTTTCTTAGACAAGAAGAAAGGATGGGGGAGGGGGCATAGTTTAGTGGTAAGCCAACGGCCAGTATTCACATATGTTACAGAAGTAAAAAATATATGCTTCGTTCGACAGCCATGATGCCTTACGCCATATATTTTGTATCGGCATGTACAATGTACATGAATCGAAGTAGTTGCTTTGTATCCGTTTTTCAATAAAAGTCTGGGTAAGTGTAAACTTTTAGTTGCTTATAAGTAATTTGTTTTATAATTATCTCGGTTCTCACGATATTTTTGTATTTTATAGTTAGCAACACCTCAACACAGTCCGAGATAAATAATTATTAGGTCACAGTTATTTCGATCGAATTTAAATAAAGGTACAATTTTTATATCACAACATTCTCGAGCTTTATCCTCATATCGCTCTAAAAAGCAAGCTCCAAGGCTTATCACATGTACGCGTTGCGTACCTTTTTTTAAAAATCTTATTCTTTGTTTTCATACAATCCAATGACACAAAAGACACTAAACACAGCGGCCATAATGATGGACAAAACAAAAGAAATAATCAAAATTCTTTTTTTAAGAGTACATCAACATGACCGATGTAAGGTCAAATGAAAACCGGCAATACATACTTTTTATTAGATATTATTATAATAATGATGTAAACTGTAATGAAAACGCACCACAGAACAACAAGCTAAAGTAGTTTTGAAAAAACTTACCCACTCTTGTCTTTGTTTTCACTTTTTTCGACAATGTATTATTAGCAATACAGATGTAAACATCAGATTGATTGGGAGAGAAGTGTTTCAAAACAAGTTCGGATTTCACCCAATTTATTCCTTTTATCTTCATTTCACTGTACGGTATGTTAATTTCGTTCTTCTCCCAGTGCATTGTGGGAGTAGGTGACCCAATGGCAATACAGATAAGTCTTACTGTGTCCTGTAGGGACTTGACAAGACCTAATGGTGGCAGTTTCCTGATCATCTTTGCAGGCACTGTCAAACAATTAAAAGTTAAGTGATCAGAGACACTATGTTTCAAATGGAAAAAAAATTATAATAATGACTGTTTATTCACAATTTCATATGAACGTGAAAAGGAGATAAAAGAGGTTATCCCTTTCTAGTTTATCTCCTAATAAAAGAAAAAGTATATAATAATAAAATAACCTATTTACAACTGTTCAAAATTATATTACTAAGTACATTACACAGTAAAAGAACTTATATGTTCACTATAGAATTGTCAGCGATGATCCCAATACTCATTAAGACATTAACAATCGCCTTCGCGAGTAATTGGACCAAATTTTCCCATTCCAATCAGATTATTCTTGGATATTTCCTATTTCTTACATTTTAAATTCAAGTATTCCCTGCTTCCAGCTATTTAAGCTCTGAGAGTTGTGCGTTGGTTTTTATAATTCTACAATGATAAAGACCTCATACTCGAAGTTATTAACCATAAATGAGTCCAGCCATTTATTTTGGTCCCTAATAGGGCTGAGGCAAGTTTACAACCCTTTAGCCATCCTCTAATATACCGACCATTGTTTATGGTAGTTTTTATCCTGTGGGTTTGTTAATGTTGCTTCAAGTATCCTGTTGTTTATCATGATATTTTTGTGCTATAGAGTGACGTAATTTCACTTACCAACATCTTGAACCTTCATGGTCCTCAAATCCAAAATTGTTCCCAATCCATTTGATCCTCGACACATAATACGAACCACCATCCACCTTTTGCGTTTTTTGTATAATTAGTGAGTTTCTCCTTACAGTGAAGCGTGGGCCAGAGACAGGCAATCGATTGAATTGCGACCGTCGCCATGTTATTCTTGGTTGGGGATAGCCAACAATATCACACGTAAGTTTGGTCTTTAAACCGATATAACCAATAGTGGTGGAGGAAGATATGCAGCGGAATCTGGGAGGCGCTAAATTGAACATATTTTAGTATTACACAAAGATTAGGCAAAAGGATTGAAGAGAGAATCAAACGAAATGTAATTAATGAATGAGCAATTGAACTAAAACATTAATAAAGAATGAACAAATCAAAAGGCATTATTTAATGTTAAAACTTTTTTAAAACTTCTAATATATAATTTAATTCTATATCCTTTATGTCCATGTGATCTTCTGCACTGACCAAGGTTTTTGGCTGAGTTCAGAGCAGAAGTCAACGGAGCGGTCAAAATAAAAACGTTTAGAAAACACGTCGTTACACTGTTAGCAAATTATAAAATTGCACACGTTATTATATCAGTCAGTACCATTATTGTTTTTCCTGTTCACTGCTGGAAAAAACAACCATGCGTTTTTTAGTGGCAAATCAACATTAGGATGACTAAATAATCGACTCAGTTTTGCCAACTCGGAGGCGGGAAAAAGAGGTGTAAGATGAAACATCTGGCGTTATTTAGTTTGGTTAGTCTAGGCATTGGTCTATTATGTGGAAGGCTTGGGTTCGATTCCCTCCCAGACGAAAATGGATCTTTTAAAATTACTTGAGGAGAATGTGCTGCCTTTGCTCTAACATCTGCAAATGGATAGACCTTAAATCATACCTTCTACTGGTTATGGATATTGAATCATCTATAGGCACATTCTCTCGAATCTATATCGTCGGATTTAAAAGAACCACACACATCTATCGTAAAGAATCGGCTAGTGATCTCGATATTATGTGGTCTGTCTTCTGTCTAATCTACTGAGAGTATTCTTAATATATAAATACATGTATGTGAGCCACGCATTGTAGCGGGCGATCTAATACTCTCAGTTGTCTAGTTTGTATTTACTTGTAAAGCAAGCACTTAAAAAAAGTATAACTGAAACTCAGAAGAATATTTTCTTTTCACTTTATTTTAACCTTGAAAAGATGAAATAGTTTACTGGAAACCGAGACACAAATCTATAATTCAATATTAGTTACAGAACAAAACTTTCATTAAAACTTAAGAGAAATGAATTGGGAATTACATCATTAATACCACTGACCAAGATATCAGCGGAGTCCTGTGAGGCTCGAATCATGCTTGTGGCAGTACAAATGTATTTTCCTCTGTCCTCAAATGTTACATTCTTGATAATCATCTCAGTCTGCAGTAGTTATGTTCAGTTGGATATTTTTTGAGTTTTCCTGTTTAATCCAAGATATTCGAGGTTTGGGATTTCCACTGGCACTGCAGTAGAGTCTAACTGTTTGATGCTCATCGACAGTGAGAGACTGGGGAGGGAGAACGACCCGTGGTGAAGATATAGATTCACCAGGTGTTCCTCTTGCACCTGGGGCAGCGGGTGTTCCAGGAAGCCCCAGTGGCCCCTTTGGTCCAGCTACTCCAGGTGGTCCCATTACCCCCTGCAGACCTCGTACTCCAGGAGGTCCCTTCTTTCCTTGACGACCTCTACGTCCTCTTCTACCGCTAGTTCCAGGAGTGCCAGGTTTTCCCGGCATTTCTGGCGGACCCTGTAGTATAACCTGGTGTGTACCTGGTAACAACTTTTGACCTGTTATTTGAGACTTCAACAATCTTTTAATTAATTTCTCCATCTCAATCAAACGTGTCATCATATCTGTTACATTGTTCTGCAGCGGGTGTACAGATTTTCGCTCTCGTCGTGCAAGACCTACAACATTAAAAAGTTATTTAAGAGACTTTTGATAGTAGTTTAATATTATTTCATTTCAAATCATTTGCCAAGACACCTCTCTTTAACAGAGTCATGAAAAAACTCTGATGCGATAGAAATATCAAACTAAAACTAAATCCACATCTTTTTATTTATAGGCAGTGCAATACCTACTGTAGTTTAATACGTATCATTTTAAACTCCTTTTGCTGGAGCAACAACTGATTGCTATAATGGACAGAAAATTTAAGATAGCAATTATACTCACTTAAAAGAAAAAGAACCAGGTCAGATTATAAGAATTTGCCAACTTAATAATGCTATAAAAATCAAAATCATTACAATTTTCTGAAATGTGATTGGTGCATTATTTTGCACTAATTAATCTGCAAAATTGTAATAGGACACCTGTAATCGGGTTGTTGCGAAAACTAAGACCCCCGAAAATCAAGACCTAATACCCGAAAACGAATACCCGAAACCTAAGACCCAAAAACGAAGAACCCCTTATTTTCTTTATTTTTGCCCTTCAGTTCGTCATTTTTCAAACCTCCGACCTCCCGCGTACATCTGTAACTCAAGAGTGTACGCTATTGCGTTTACCATCTGTTAAGTATCCCCTTAGTAAATTTTAAAGTAATTGCAAAGAAAGAAACTGAAAACCTTGTCTTGAAATCCTTGTTTTAAGAACGAACCAACCCATAAATATCTACCACTACGGTACAACGTTTTCACTCAACAGATTGAACTGATTTATTTCATCATAACACGTTAGGAGCGAATGTCAGTAAATATCTAATATTTTTGTATTGTGGCTTACATGAAGTGTGTAGCCTCACTATGCTACGATCGTTTTTCTTTTTTCGGCGGAAGAAGATAAACCATCGATAGAGTCCAAAAATAAAAAAAGAAGGGGGTCTTAGTTTTCGGGTATAGTTTTCGGGTCTTCGTTTTCGGGTCTTCGTTTTAGGGTCTTAGGTCTTAGATCTTAATTTTCGGGGGTCTTAGTTTTCGCAACAACCCCTGTAATCGGACAGTTTCTTGAACCAACCATTTTATTACTTTCAGCTAAATCCACCAGACACAACTACAATCACTACAGTAACAACTTTTTCAAACTGGAAGAATTCGTAGCTTGAGTCTTTACAGAAAATATTTTTTCCAATGTAAATTTTCAATTATACCATAAAATAATGAAAAATTGCAAATAAAACCAACTTTTCAAATTGCACTTTTGTTTCTCGAAAAATGTAATGATTATGATTAATAGGTAACAGGACTTTGTGTCGTCCAATTTTGTTAATCACTCGTATGATTACGGACCAAATTGGACTCCACTCAGTCCTATTACCATTCTTAATAATGCTATAGGACCTTTATGAACTTGAGGAATCATTAACTGTTTGATCCTTTGATTAAGTGGAGAATGTAAAAGACATAATTCTTGTAAAATTTGAAAACATTTTAATTGGCTCATTTGTGCACAGTGAATATTGTAATTATTGTATTTTTAAAATTTATATCGAGTTAGTATAATTTAATGGACAGACAACAAACCAGCAACTAACCAAACTACACCTTACATTTGTTGGAAGTGACAGTTTGGTATCTGTCCTCAATCTATTTCTTTCACAAATCCTTTTTTAGTTTTCTCTACCAATACCAAAAATATTACTATATCCCTCCCCCCTTCTCTTAAATAAACAAAACCAGGAAGTACTCCTAATATGTTATTCTTCAACTGTTATTGACCTCAGATAGCAAATCAAAGGGCTCCTTAATTGTGAGCCATCTCATCCATGGATTAAGTGATTTAGTCATTTTATACAATTTAAAATTAATATGAAATGTCGAGGTTTACATTTTATCTCTCTGATAATGAACATTATTGTAACTTTACCTGGCCATAATTCTTTTTCTTTACCAGTTACTTTTGGAATCCCCCTGGGCTCCACAATTGGCCTTTATTATTCATTTTATATAAATTATTACATTGGACTCCCAAATACATCCAGCATCATGATATTGAAATTTCTTTTGTTTGCTGGCACGAGCATCTCCAAAAACCTTAAAAAACTAGAAACTCTAATTAATTCAGTCTGTAGCTGATTAGATGAGAGCAAATAGACTTGCTCTAAGTGTAGAGAAAACTCATGACTTTATTCTATTCCATTCAGAATCAGAATAAACTTACACATTGCATTAATATTATAACTAGTATATCCCAAGGCTATGAGAATGCTGCGGACATTTGGTTTGTTTAAATGTGCATTTTAAATGTTTATATAATTATACAACGAAGTGTAAAACGTCCATTATCTCTCGCTTCCTTTGCGTTCGCACGTGAACTGAACCCTACACAACAACAAAATGTGATACCGTTTTTCACAGCACGCCACCATGACAGAAAGGAAACTGAGTTTGGTTCAACGCCTTTTTGACACTTTTTACATTCATTAGTTTGCTCTTTAACAGCATTGCCCACAGTCCGGATTAATTTTAACATTTTTTTTTGTGTCAGGCTCAATTTTTGCAAATGCATATCAAGAGTCAAGTCATTGAGCTGCATTGTTTTAAATGGTTAAATTTACTGTTTCTTGTAATTACAGAAGTTTTTTAATACCCGATATAAATTAATGCATTTTTTGTACGTAACATAGAGGTCAAATAAAAGACTATTCTCTGCCCTGGGCGCACAGTGAACTGTGGTTGCAATGCAACGAATTCTGGTCAAAACCTCGTTGCAACGCAATGAATTCTGGTTAAAACAGCAAACAGGTGAAATCGAGATTTTTTCTACATTTTGATTATAAATTGCTGCTCGCTCGCTTCGCTCGCTCCACAGCAATAATTAATGATGCCAAAATTGAACAAGTCAATTCTGTATATTCTGTTAATAATTATTTGATTCCCATCTTAATTAGAAAACTTAAATAAGTCAGTTATGCTTAAAGTTGTCTATTAAAGCTGTTGGAGTTCTTTCAAAGAGGTGCTATTTTGTTTTTATTAATGTTTTAGTCATGCTCAACAATGAGTTAATATGGCATTCAAGCCTGGGGTTTGACATACCCCCGTTTCCTATAACCTCAATTTTCAAACAGCTAAATCTGCTTAAATTTACTGTTACTGTCACTCTGTAAACCGCTGGTTAGGAATTTCAATGGACTCGTAAATTAACTGCTACCTGTTTTAATAATACCTTTGAAAACTGGAGTCTCTTCTATTCACTCTTATGATACTTGGCAATCCAGTAATAACAACCTAAGCTAATTAATCAACTGCTTCCACAACTCAGTATGGTTACATTCTTTAATTTACTGGCTCAAAAATATGGAATTCACTTCCTCTGAATATTAGAAATACCACATTTCTCTCTTCTTTTGCTATTGCCTAAAATTCTTTTTGATAAATAGACCCATTTTAATTAAGTAATAATTAATATAAACTCCTGTAAACCTGTATTCCTTTCTTAACTAGAAAAATATGGTTAGTCTTTTCAACTGATATTTTAATCTTTGTATGTATTATAATCCAGGACTATCTTCTTGATTACAGCCCTGCTATTTTAGAATAACCCTTACTCAAATTGTGAATATTTATACATATCCTTATAATTACTCGACTGTATTTACCCACAGAGGCAATTAGCCTAAGTGCCAGCTCTTTTAGTTTTTGTTGGGAGGAGAAGGTAAATTGTCATTCCCTCCCCAGCCCCTTTAGCTTTCCTCCCAAAAAACTAGAAGAGCCAGCTCGCAGGCTAAGATGCTATATTCTAATCTATTTACAATTGTTATTAGAAAAATGGTATTAATAACACAATTGAGTGAAGTAAATAAATGACGATGATGATCAATTATAACTTTCTTTTTGTACAGACAAAAACACCTTTTCCTACGTGTTAAAGAGTCCAGGGATACAGAAATCTTTCCTAGCTTGGAAACTTATCTGATTTTGCTTCATTAAATCAAAGAAAAGATATCTTGTCATTTTAGAAAGTCTGCCAAGATTCTCTTCGGGTCCGCAGTCAATATGCTTACTTCGGTTTTTTTGAAGCATCATTCAGATGTTCACTTTAAAAACTACTGGCCTGAGAAACGAAGGGCCATATGTTGACAAAACAGTCAAAAGTCAAAAACCTTGGAAGCAAACTCCACTGTTTACTTACCTTGAACTTGTTCGAATTTGCCCGATTAAGCTTCAGGTAGTATTAAAACTGGAAAATACTCTGCGATTCTAATTCGATTCCACAGCCAGACATTGAATCAATAACTGTAGTAGGGTAGACTTTACAGACATTCCAACCCTCCCGTCTTGGCCGGAAACCTCCCGTTTTAGGTGGTTGATTCCGGCCTCCCGTTTCCTTCCTATTATCTCCCGTTTTCCATAATATAGTTGAAATTTATGCAGTCTTTTTGCATTTCCCTGTTTTCATGTGCTAAAGTGAAGTTATACTCGTATATAATGATAAAAAACCTCCCGTTTTTTTAAGTGCCAGGGTTGGAATGTCTGACCTTATTATAAAATATTTTTGGATTGACATCTCAATTTTTTTTAGTTTTCTGAAGGGAAGGGTCCCATGATCCAATTTAATGATCCAGTGATTAATTGATTGATTTTATTTGGTTGAATCAAGACTTGAAAAAACTGGTCCTCATGTGATGTTAATTGTTACCTTCAAGAGTAACATTTCTCAAAAAAAAATTTCTTGAGAGAGAGCAAAGCAGAAGTTGGGAATGAAGAGAGACAAGTTAGGAGTAGAGAAACAGCTAAAGAAACTGTAAAACATGCCCAAATCTTTATCTGAACCAAAGACTTTTAAGTGATTCATATCCATTTTTTGCTTTTGGTCCAAAGTTCTCCAGCAACGAGTTCCTAACCCATTTTCCCTAATGCATTGCCATTAACCAACAAGGTGCGAAATTCAATTGCAACTATATAAGCTACAGTATCGCTAAGTGCCACCGAGCATGAGGACTAGAGAAGTAGGCTGTGCAAGCACAGAGAACTTGGTGTTCTCATTTTACTGCAGTATTTG
Source organism: Zoanthus sociatus (assembly GCA_025331085.2). Taxonomy (NCBI): domain Eukaryota; kingdom Metazoa; phylum Cnidaria; class Anthozoa; order Zoantharia; family Zoanthidae; genus Zoanthus; species Zoanthus sociatus. The sequence continues at coordinate 3,585 of JAOBAY020069174.1, read as the reverse complement.
GAAAGAAACATAAACTAAAAAAATTTATATCTCAGCATTTGCTTTTGGTACGAACATACAAACTTTTATCAAAACATTTTGTTTTGCATATTGAAATGTTTCTCTTTTTGAAATGACAATCTTGTTTTATAAAATATCATTGATAAAATGAATTAAATAACATAGCCACTGTTTGTTTTCCATGCTGCCTTGACTTCACAAGGTTAATGCACTGTAATTGGTCCATTCAAAGACAAAAGGCCTCTTTGGCATTACATCTTTAAATCTTACATTACTTACGTCTGTCTGGATCACTCAAGATTTTTCTGCCTGTATAGTTCTATAATGCTGCCATCTTGCCAGCCTTGTGTCTTTGCTTGGCTAGCTCGTTGGCAATAACCTTTTTTTTCAAACACTGTCTTTTGTTCAATCCAAAAAATATTTAGTATTAATGACACTTGGATAGGAGATTTTTTTTGTTGTACATGTAAAAATTATTTGATATTGAGGTGATAATTTGTTTTTAATTTGAAGTGCTTGTCATATGCAGGGATATGACGAGGGGGCTGAAATTGATGACTGGGAGGATGCAAACTTTATAGTGTACAAAGTGACAGACAGATATGGATTTTTACAGTGAGTATTGATAGCCAGTAGGTAGCTGTTTTCCATCCAAGTTTCAGTTTTGGTTTGGTTCAAAGCTGTAATGATCGTATATTTTGAGAAAAATATATTTTTTTAAAGAAGCAGGTGAATAATCAGGACAATACTGTAAGTATATATAAGTTAAGACTTTGAGAAGCTTTATGGCTTTATATCTTCCACATGTTGTAGTCAAGATAAATACAGTTATACTTGTTTTTTTAAAATATAAAACCATTGTGTTACAAACTTTGTATTCACAGGAATTTATCAAGTATATTAGCCAGGTTTTCTGTTGAAAGTTACCATTTTAGATAAATAATCACTTTAACTAATAATAGAAAATTCAGAATTAAACATTTATGTTTTATTGTTGAAAGTAGAGTGCTTTATTACTGCAAGTCTGCAAGTCTTTGGCAGTGTTTACTCACACTAAACTAAAAGATTTTGGCCCAATTTGAAAAATGCCAGTCAAATGTTTTTAACAAATTTTAACATTATTTCTTCTGTGAAACAAAATTTAACTTACATTTATTTACATTTATTTAGTGGTTGTACTTACTGTATTGTGACTTGTGCCCAGTGGAGTCCTTGCCACTATATACGCTATGGTTTTGAGTGAATGAATGAATGAGTCTGTGTTATTTAAGTCCAATCAAAATCCATGTTAACAAATAATTAAGCTACACAATGGTCCATTTATTTTTGTAACATTCACTCTTTGTTTACTTTAGGATGTAAGGTGATAGTCATACCAAAGTATTCTACCTAATAATGTTGAAATCTGTGTGCACTACTGTACCTCTATTCAAACAACCTTGACTACCCCAAACACTTCACAAGTGCTATTAGGTTTCCTACATTTTATATTAAAATATACTAAAAGAATGAAGTCTGTTCAGACATGACTTGTGGGATACATTATCAAAATAAAGATGTGTGTTGTTTTATGATTCTTGTGAATTTCTTATGTTTTTATTTATAAAGATGCCTCAAAAAAGTGTATATTCGAAATTTTCTCTAATGAAAATTATTTTTATTGGCATCCATGTCCCTGTTTTCACATGCACAGTATTGTAGGTATTGCATTTTTCACACTATATGAAAAAAGGCCAGAACATTTAACAATTTTTCAAAGAGTACTAGATTGTTTGGCATTTTTATGGTTAATATGTAGGTTGAAAACCAAAGAATGATATTGTTCCATGAATATACACCAGCAGAGCTTTCAGGAGAAGCCGGCGACCGCCTGAGCTCCACCATCTACTTCATGTTTTATAGCCGGCTACTTTTTCCTGATGTTCAACAATTTGGCAATTTTGTCAAAATTAATATGCTGTGTTCACCTAAAATGTTTGTTATGAAAAAAATTCTTCTAAATCCTTGCAATCAGTTATTTTCTTTCCATTGGTCAGGTTTTTTTATAACGAATAAACACCTTCTGCACTGCAAATCTTTTCTCTTGATAGTCATGCTCATTGAATTGTTATGCACTTTATTGGCTTCTCCCTTGGCTCATCCTTGCGATAACAGTTCACTTCCTTTACCTGAAGCTAGTTCATAGGGATTTTACTATTCATTAAACCAGCGGTCAGAAATTGATTCAAATGACTATGCTGCAATCGCAAATGCATCAGGAGTGCAAGTATTCTTGTTGGATTGAAAAAAAAATGAAACCTGCATAATTGCACAGTGTTAATTGGTGTTGCCAGCAACCTTCTCTTTGTTTCCTGGTTTTAGCATCGTTTTTAGAAACTTCAATACTAGTAATAGAAATGTTATCAAATGAACAATAATTGTCTTGATTGAAATACTTACCGTAGATAAATGCAAATATGGTTTCTTTGTTACATCAGTTCTATGATGGCACAGGAGGTGTGGGAGTTTTGGTGAAGGAGGAGCTGTGTGAGAAGGTTTTGGAGGTGAGAAGGAATAGTGATAGAGTGATGACAGTAGTGATGGCACTTGAGGAAGAAATGGTGAGAATCATGTGTGTATGGTGCACAAAGTGGCAGAACGAGTTTGGAGAAAGAGCATTTTTATGATGAGTTGAGGAGTGAGTGTGGGTGAGCTAGTTTTTGGTATGGGTGATGTTAACGGATGTGTTGGTAAATCGATTGAGCCTGGTTAAGAGGGTGTGCATGGAGGAAATGGAATTGGGGAGAGAAATGTGGATGGAAAGATGTTGTTAGAATTTTGTGATAAAAAGGAGTTATGTGTGGCACATAACACATGGTTTAGAAAAGGGGAGAAGAGGAAAAGGAGGTACAGTGCTGGGGAGATTAGGACTGAGATTGACTTTGTACTGGTGGGAAAGGTAAACAGAAAGTATTTGAGGGATGTGAAGGTCATTCCAGGTGAGCTTCAGCACAGGCTGGTGGTAACAGATCTGGTTAAGAAGAAAGTGAAGAAGGTGGTGAGAAAGGAAGCGATTGAAAGAAGGAAGGTTTTGGAAACTGAAGGTTTCAGATTGGGATTAGTGTGATGGTGGAGCTGTGTCAAGGTGTTTTGGATGGAAGAGGAATGCCGAATGAATGGGCGCTGAGTGTCATGGTACCAATTTTCAAGGGGAAAGGGGATGCAATGAGTTGTGGGGCGTATAGGGGAGTGAAGTTGTTAGAACATGCAATGAAAATTGTAGAAAAGGTGCTAGAGAAGAGGTTGCGGCGTATGGTAAAAATGAACGAGATGCAATTTGGTTTTATGCCAGGCAAAGGAATGATACACTACTGCTCTAAAGTCTTGTCCCGTAATAACGCCGTATTACGACGAGATTTTACGAATGTCTGTCATTTTCACCGTATTTCATCGTATTTACGGCGTAGCGAATTTAAAGTGAATTTTTTTGCGAAAGTATTGTTCTTTAATGAGCGAAATTCGCGTTGATTTCCGGAAAGCAGATAAATTAATATCAGCGTAATTACGGAGAAAAGTTATCAGTATTCAAACTTAACAGATGGAGTT
>JAOBAY020069163.1:0-11943 GCA_025331085.2 Zoanthus sociatus | reverse complement strand
GTTTACATTTATTACAACTGGCCAAATAAATAACGTTCTCTGAAATACAACTAAGTGACTCTTTAATGGTGTATTTTTGGCCAGTTACAAAACTTCCAAAATAATTGATTTCCTGAAAATAATTAGAGCAAAGATCACACCTGCGTTGGCATTTAAAGCAACCAGCATTTTGCACTTGTGTTAGTGCTTTGTTAGGTTTGCACTTGGAAGGTGCAAGCAGATCTTTAAGATTTTTTGTCCTTCTAAAACCCGGCATGATTGTTTTGATGGAAAAATGCTTCATAATTCCGATGTGTTGAGCAAAGGCAAGTGTTGATGAATAATTTTGGAAATGTCTGGCATTCTAGGATTATAATCTAGCACTAGTGGGACGAGAATATAAGTCTTATATTCTCGTCTGTTTAGCAGGATTTGAAGAAGTAGGATTAAGTCATGGTTAAGGTGAAAGTTAGAATAATATACTTTAAGATTTATAAGAGGAAAGATAAATAAAAGTCATGAGAATAATTTTCTTATGGGGCATATTGGGTACTGTTGGCATGTGTTGGCTAAACCTAGCTAAATCTTTTATGAACCAAATGGCCCATGGAGCAGGCACTTATCTCCAGTTTCAGTAGTTGTAAATGGATGAGAGTCCTCGACTCCCGCTGGATGGGACACTAATCCATCACAGGTTAGCTCCCAGCAGATGCATTTACCTACCTCAGAAGGATGGAAAGCTGACAGAGTAACTTCAATTTGGTAAGCTGGGTTCAAACTGAGGACCTTGTGGCCAGAAGACTGAGCTTACCAACTGCACCAACCAAACCCACCTGAGCTGGGGTTAGGATTAATAAAATAGAAAATAAGCAAGATTTTTTATGCATAATTCTTATGTCTAAATATAAAGAATGCCCAATTACAAAAATTTTATTTATACCTTTGGTTGGGTGACTGAGAATTGGGTAGTTCAGGGTTTAAGTTCAGTGTTGTCAATGAGGTAAAGGTTTATGCCAGACTATTCTGTTGTTATGTTATGTCAGTTAACAAGATTAGGGTTTAATCTTAACACAATGGCAAAACCCTAACTCAGGGCCGTAGTCTCCGGGTCCGACTTGGTCGGACCAACTTTTTGCCTTAAAAAAAAAATCAAAAAAAAAACGTGCGGTTAGAAAAAAAAGAAAAGAAAAAAGAAAACTTTCAAAATATCCTGTTCTATCATTGCCTACATTGACAGACTCATGCAGGTGAGAGGTTGTGTCTCCCCCGTAAAACTAAAGTAATTGTGACACTGAATCCTACGCGGCCCCCACATCCCCGGCCTTACAATTTGGCCTGACCAACTTTAAAATGAAGGCTACGGCCCTGCTAACTTAAGACATTTAAGGATTGTCCTGCAATACAAAACTCTAATCTTGAAAACACTAAACCCTAGTCTTAAGATAGTTCAGGTTTATCAATGAGGTAAAGGTTAATGACTCAGTAATCAAGATTAGGGTTTTTTCTTAAACAATAATATTTTGGTGCTTAGTTCTGTTATGTTTGAACAATTATTACTTTTTATTAGGGGATTCAGGTGGCGTAGCAGTCATCAGTTGCGCCTCCCACCTCTACGACCCAGAATCGAGCCCTGGGCTCCACATGTGGGCTGACATTTGCTGATCTCAATCTGACTCCAATGGTTTTCCTCCCTCTGCAAATTTGATTTTTACACCAAGATAGCTGTCGAGCAATTAAACATTAGCCTATGGCTAGGAAGAATAGGCAACCACTTCCTTCACAATTGACATTAAATATATTATTTATTTATTAGGGTTTTCTTAATTAACCCTACAGACTATAATAATGTTGCTAGTTTCTGTTCCATTATGTTGATATTTATGTTATTCTTTATAAAAAAAGCAGCAATTAAATCTATTGAATGTCAACAAAACCTTAAGAAAGTTTTTCTCATAATTGAAATGCAGACCTAAAGGCTATAGAAATATAAGAAGCACATATTTCTAGCACATCGTCTTCAACATAAATTGCATCAGAAGAAAATCTGGATTAATTAAATTTTCAATAATATCAAAGTGATCCGTTTTAGGAACATTAAGAAGAAAACTTTCAATTCCATGTTTCTGCAAAGTCTGTGAAAAAGATTTTGACATCTCTTTGAAAGCAGGTGACTCATATTCACCGACTGCAAGAAGCACTGGACAAATGATCGATAGTTTTTCTGACTGTAGAATCATTTGAGGACTTAATCTCTCCGCATAATCTTTTGTCATTTTCAACGGTTCATTGATATAAGTTGAGACGAGTGGTACAAGTTGGTACACTCCGGATACCAAAAACATTCCTTTGATCATAGCTGGTACCTTGAAACAGTCATCCCAGCGAAGGCACATCATCATGGCACATAAATGAGCCCCAGCAGAATGTCCACAAAGATACAAATTGCGTTCAGGATACTTCTGATAAATAAAAGAGATTGCATTCTGTATTTCATTGATCATCTCATCAATGTTTGCTTCAGGAGCTAGCGTGTAGCCAACAATCGCAGTAATCACACCGTGTGCAACCAGGGGACCTGCTAAAAAACTGTAGATATCCTTAGAAGTTTCTTGCCAATAGCCCCCATGAATAAACACAAACACTGCCTTTGTCTCTGACTTACACTCAGCAGAATCTGGTTCAAATATGTCCATATTTTCATTACTTTTTTTACCGTATGAAACAATTTCATTCTTCAAGTTTTCTCTTGTGGAAAAACTAGCATCAAAACACTTTTTCATATGATAGCAGACAACATCTTTTGGATCCATACGTTTAACCCATCGACTGGGAGAATATTGAATTTCGTACAACTCTCGACTTTCCATTCTAATTGGTTTCGTGCGAGACGAAGTACCAAACCAACACGAAAAAGCATCACCCGACTTTTTTGTCGATTGAGGTTCATGTGATTGCGGGCTCATCTAGCATCGGGTTAAACGGATCAATAGTCAACGAAATATAGCCGTTTTAAGATTCAAGAATTTCTAAAGAAATATATGGCTTCCAGACACTATTCATCTTAGCCTATTTGTCGTGTATTTTGGAAACCATAGATCTGTCACAAAAAATTCAGTTATCAGTTTGCCAGGTAAATTCACTCATAGCGGTCCTTGAACTGCTTGTCAACTCACTAGGCCGCCTGTGGAAAAATGGTATATACTTCATGCCAGTCATGCTATAGTCGCCCTTACAGGCATGATACTCGAAAAATGTTCAACATACTGGATTTAGCAAACGAAGTTCTTCGATGTATATTAAAATATCTCAGCCCTTTAGATCTTGCAATTGCGTCTCAAACTTGCCGGCGTTTAAGGGACATTTGTTTTATTGACGACTTATGGCGGAGACATTGTATCCAAGGTAAGTTATGTAATAACTGACCGTGTGCATAACAAAACAATTTATATCCAAATGTTTTTTTTGTGGAGTATGTGATTAAATCAGATCAGTTAATTGTCACTCGAGGTTTTAAATTATGGGGTATACTGTTTAAAATGTATATATCAGTTGCAGCTCCTTAGAAGGGTACTCCCGGGGGGGGGTACTCCCTATATTGGTATTATAGGGATGATCGTCGAATTTTTTAGGGGTCAAAATTGGCGATTTGGTATTTTTTAGGGGTGCAAAAACGAAATGACGAAGTCATTTTTTCGGTTTTCTCCCGTTTTAGTGTTTTTTTAGGGACCAATTTTTGCAGTGAGGTATTTTTTAGGGACGAAAAATCTTACGCTTTGGTATTTTTTAGGGTATTTTTTCACATTTTCCGACGATCATCCCTATCCTTTTTACCCCAAAGTACCCCCCCGGGGAGGGTATCCTTCTAATAGTGATGGCAAATAAAATTTCGATTTCGATTTTTCGTCGATTGTGTAATTTGCATTTAAAGTTTGGAAAACACTTCTGGATTCACTTTGACCGAGCAGTGGGAAGCTGGTAACTACTATTTTATTTTCTGGGCGATGACGTCAAAAGCAGAATTAAGTGGTAAGAGTCTGGACCATTTTTTATATTTATCTGTTCAATTTACGTAGCTCCAACACACCATATATTCGCTACGCTACCATATTTTACAAGAAAACGGAACAGGTATAATTATATAAAAACAGGACTGGTCTCTCTCTACTAAATTCAGCTTTGACTTCATGCTATCATGGACCATCTAACAATATGGTAGTATATACCAGTCTTCCAACACTCGGTCAAGGTGAATCTGGAATTGATTTTCAAAAGTCTATAAATGCAAATTACACTAAAAAATTTTTGTAATCGAATTGTTTTCTTTGGCATTACCTTTAGATAAATCTAGGACATTCTATACACAAAAAACCCACAGCTGATTTATACATTTTAAAATTGGTTGTTTATATTTTGTTGAGCTACAAATGTTTTTACATGCTGGCAGCTCCTCGTGAAGCAGTATAATTATGCAGTGTATGTTATAGCTAAATTTCACATAATTTAAACTGCAATATATAATAATAGAACAATTTACAATTTTATACAGATTTTAGAGTGACTGAAATTGGTCAAAGCTGGTCTATTGAAACATTTAGGGAATTCTACACATTAGGTAAGTTTTGGTTTAACGATCAATCCAGTTATTGTTCTTATTTTTTTAGAGGTTTGTTATATTAGAGTGTAAATACGAGAGCTACTCTAACTATCCTAACTTGCAAAAACCAGGACTCTCCCACTTGTTTTATTCAAGTCAGTGGGTCCTCTCTAAAAGCAATGGCACATAAAACGTAATGCAATAATTTTTGTGATCAAACATGGTCACTGCAGTACCCCCTTACCAATCAGTTACACAATTTCTGAGGGTTAAAGGAGCTTGGATCAAGCATCTCAATCTGGAAGCAGTGGTAGTGAGCAGAGCTCAAGAGTGTGTTGTTATGTGCAGGACCATGTTGTGTTGGCTGGCTCCAAGTTGCTGTTGCATGGTGTGAGTTGAACTCTTATCTCAAGCTTCCAGTTTTCCATGGTTTAAGACAGTCAACAGGTATTTTGGTTATCTTGCTCTCAACTTCCACAGTGAAGTGCTAATGTCGGCCCTTTCCAGGACACAGTAAGGACCTTTGTAAGGGCATGTCAGAGATGGTTTATGGCCGTCACAATACATTTACACATGGGATGCACTACTATATTACACATAAGGTTAGTTTGCCCAAATGAATTGGGAGAAATGAAGTGAATTGTTGGTGCTTCATTGTACTGCACAATTCATGCAGCCTCAAATAATGAGGGATCCCCAATGGACGGTTAAGATTTTTTAAAAGCATTTGGTCACAACGTTTTATGCAGTTTATAATTCTTAATTATGAGTATCCATCTGTATCGGTGTGCATTGGTTTTTCAATGAGTGATAATTTTTTTTTATGTTTTACACTTCTTCAGGTAATTTAACATATCTATTCATTGTTTATGTGATTTTTAATAAAGCTTTTTCATGGGGCTTTGACATTAGCATGGTCATTAAAAATTGCAATAATATTTTAATATTTTTTTATGATAAGCCATTACCAAGGCAAGGAGGTTCAACCAAACCACCTAACCTCCCCTTAGATCCACCCCATAATTCATATGAACATCTTTATCAACAGTAGAATATATTAACAGTAGAAAACAACTATTTGTTAGAGCAGCCCCCTGCTTCGGCTGCCCCTGACATATGATTTGATTTCTTTCTGTTCTAAATTTGCTTTATACTTAGTGTTGTACAAGTATGGGTGTATACTAGGACTGTGGTCAAACACTTCTAACCTCTACGGTATTCTTATTAACATTCGGGTAAGTAATTATATACTTATTATTTAAGTTATTAGAAGGCTAAAAAGGGGAAGCTGACTGGTGTCATGAATACTTCCTTTTTGCTGCATTGTTCAATTTATGATAATTTTGTTGGTGAAAATAACAATTTAATTTAATTTGTGGTTAATATTTTATCTAGGTGTTGCTAGGAAAATAATATTTTATCTAGGTGTTGCTAGGTGTTGGTAGAAGATTGTGAATTTTGAATTGGAGAAATGTGTTTGAATTTTAATACTCAGGTGTTCGATGTAATAATTGCATTAGTATATTGATATCAAAATTTTGCAATACAACTTCAATTAAGTTTTGAGTGGAATAAGGCAAAACTTGTGGTAGTAAAGATTGTCAGAAAACATTCAGGCCCACTAGTAACTATAAGAATAAAATATTTACAAGGTACAGTATATAATACACCATAATAATATGAGACAATGCTTCTACATACATGGTATTAAGGCGCGGACACACGATGCAACATTTCATGCAACATTGCGTGCAACAAATTTTTTGGAGGTGGACACACGGTGCAACAAAATCACGCAACGTTTCTTGTGATAGCATGGCGTGCTTACCCATGCATTTTACAACTATCAAAACGGCATCCAACAACAAGTCCTTTGAAAATAAAACTTTTTCTGTATAATGTTACAAGAATTGAGCGCGATTCAACTTCAGGTTTGTCGTGTACAATGTTGCATGCAACAAAACTCATCGGTAGACACACGATGAAATAAATTTGTTGCATGTAATGTTGCATGAAATGTTGCATCGTGTGTCTGGGCCTTTAGTGTCCACTTTAGTTGCTTTAAGTTAGCTTACGAGCATGCATGTGCTAATAATTAATAATACTTGGTGACTGTCAATACTGTTAAGTGTTGGATTGTACTCAGTTAAGTGTTGGTTTACCTGACTACATATTAGATAATTATTTATTAAATAAAATGAATAATTGTTCAAACATAGCAATATTTTGGTAAATACAGTGCATTGTTCAGGCACATTAAGATTAATTGAAACTGATTCTTTGCAAAGACTTAAGTTAATCATAATTGCCCTTTATAAAGACTTGAACCTTAATTGAATTGTCAAGAAGAATCATACAATTTGTTTGAATAGTTTCAAGTAAACTTGTCATTTCAGAACCTCAATAATAATATTTTGCTTTGCAGATTGATCAAGATGTTGGTTCCATTGTGGTAGAACAGTGTCAAGCACCTCTGTCTCCTAACATAACATTACCCATCATACGGAGGTCTTTGTTAGCTATCCAACTGCGAGAAAAATCTTTAATAGTAGAATGTTTAGAAAACCAGAAAGAGTCAGAATGTCATCTTGAAATTTTGGTTAGTTAAATACAAATTATTTTTTTTAGAATAAATATATTTAATATGTTTTATTAATTTTGTTTGTACAGAAGAGACTGAAAGCTGAATGAGCTTTTCCATAAAAGGAGGTCCAACACAAATGTTCAAATCTTGACAGAGCTGTGAGTGAAGTGAATGTAGGAATTTTTTGGTTAGAAGGAAAAGATGTTGCAGCACTCAGCACTCTTACTAGCTAAACCAGGAATCTGCCAAAGTATCATTTGATGTAGCTGCCTTTACTATGTTTTTCTTCTACTTCTCATTTGTGATGACTCAAATTGTGCACACAACGTTGAGGAGATTATCATCATCATCATCATCATCATCATCATCATCATCATCATCATCATCATCTTCTGGGGTTGGACATGATATGAGTTGCCTCCAGACCACTGTTTTCTATCCTCTGCCATGATATCTTCTGTGATGTTTAGCTTCCTCATGTCTTCTTCCACTACCTTATACTAGGTCTACTTTGGCCTACCTACTCAAAACTGATTAGGTTTTCCATCCCCTGGCCACTGAAGACCCCCGTCAGTGCTAATGCAGCTGGTTAAGTACTGGTTATAAGTGTCAACCACACCGTAGAACAATTTCGAGACAAACACTTATAGGGATTTATGATATGGAGTCACAGAAAGTGAATACGCGCTCGAATAAAACAACAACTTTATTCCTATACAACGGTAACTATACAACTATGGTCACTGTGAAAGGATACACATATAGCAATCCAATCGCTCTGTCCGGTTCACTTCGGTTGAAGATTCTTGAGGCTTGACAGGAGAATAACAGTGCTATAATGTGTCCTTTGGAGGCTCTAAATATGTAAGCTTGCAACATTGAGACGGTGACGGTGTAGTAATTTATCGATAAGTTGTTTAGCGTTTAACTTTAAGCGTTTAGCAGTTTCTTTATTTACAATGACTATCAGAAAATTGCAAAGAGTCGAAAGATACAAATAAAAGTGGTGACTTACATTCTGTGTCCGTTTAACGTTTAAGATAATTAAGCAGTTTGCACTTCGATTTTATCAGTTTCTGACCACGAGCAAAACTATCAGTTTCTGACCACGAGCAAAACTATCAGTTTCTGACCACAAGCAAAACTATCATGGGTGGCCCAAATAGAAATGAATTGCCAACAGCAAGCACAGGGCTCATAAAAGTATAGATTTATCCGTAACACTGGTCAGGATTAACATTTTACCAGTAGCAGGCAGAATAAAGAAGCCTGACCTCATTTATTATGTAATTGTTTAAACAGCAGCACAAACTTTCAACAACAAACTTTCAACAACTTAATCCTATGTTGTATTGTCCGAGTGTATAAATCATTGCTGGGGATCGCTGACGATTTTTGACCCTATCCTTTATTTCATTCTTTTCTTTTACAATTGGGACAATTATTTCCATTTTTTTAAGGAAATTTAGTATGTTAACAAAATTTTAGTTGTTCAGGAAAAAGTTTACATTTATAGAATTTCCCTTTCTTGTTTCAGATTGAGAAAACAACATCCACCTTTAAAGCATCCACTATTCAATTTGTCTGTAAAAACTTCAGGCATGTGCATAAAAACAACCAGGTTGGTAATTGATAATCTGAACATTTTCTCTGTGTTGTATGATCGAGCTCATTTTATCTAAATAAGTCTAAATAAATATATATTAGTCAGTCTGCTGAGTTTGGAAGAACCTATCCTCGATGGACTCCACTTGTGTTTATATATATTTTCTTATTCTTGTTGTGGAGTTTAATATGTTGGTTTAACTATCTGACACGCAAGGGTGAAGGAACATTTAAAAATCATGGCTCGCTCAGAATAACAGACATATAAAGAACTCGCCTACATGCAACTCTAAGAAATAACAAGAGGATAGCATGTTAATTTTTAAACTGAACTTTTAATGTATCACAAAGTTTTAGTACTTGAAAATATAACAATAATTTAAGTTTTCACTTAGTTTTAGTCCAACATAAATTTAGATATTTTTTTAAATCTACTTGAATGTGTAAACATGAAAACAACAGGAGCAATGGTTGAAACATGTTTAGTCTAAAGTTAAAAATTGCCCTTATGATGCTCCTGCCAAAAGGAAGGCATGCGAAATTTAATTCTTACAACGCAAGCGATAGGGGCAGTTATGTTGCAACCTGTTTTTATTTTGATAAAATAAAATAGATTGAGGCAATCGACATAGGTAAGCGATGGTTGTTTCTCGAAAGAGATTCAGTTTTAACGCATCCAAAAAAAGTTTGCTTTAATCACGTTATAGTAGGACTTTTTACCCTTGTAAACCCTTGTCTATTGCTCCTAGCTTGCATATCAACTTAGCTCCAGCATGTTTGAAATAGTTGTATATTAATTTAATAGCCCTGCCTAAGGGAGTGTCCAGATAAATGAATGTATACATGAATGAAGAGCAAGTGAAGAATGACTCGTACAGTAAAAGCTTGCATTTGCTTTTTCCAGCCATGGAATTTTACAGCTTCATTCCGTTTTTTCTTAAGTAGGGTCACGTGATCCTACCCTACCCTGCTGATTAAACGTATTAAGGTAGAGACAGCGAGCAAAGGTTCCTTTATAAATTTTCTTAAAATAAAATAGATATGTTAATATTACAGTTGATGGAAACGTAGTGGTATAGACAGTGAGCAATGGATTCGTTACAATTCGTTACTGATGTAAAAACCTGTAACATTCTAGTACATGGAAACATATAGCAGTGGATATTACGTATTTAACTATGTAGTGAAGATTTGCTATTAAAAATTTCTCATAATCTGCTAGTATAGCGAAGTTATTCCCTACACGCTATAGAAGATGCAAGATCTATACTTCCAAGCTCTTATCTAATATTCTGCTCAGTGAATGTCTTTTAATTTTCTAATTCCTGAAGAAAATGTTCAATGCTGTGATATTTTCTTACTGGTCTTTGTGAAATAGTCCATATCCCCCCTTCGTGATAATATAGCAGCAATATTAACAATAACAGCAATCTGAGTAATAATAAAGAAGAATGATAATAAAAATAAGAGAAAATCATGTCGGAGCTTTTGAAAACAATTTTAAGAAGATTTCGAATGGGTCTTCGTTTTTTACTATTGGAGGGGTTTTCTACAAAACGAAGACTCTGGCTTAGGGTGCATTTCTTTGGGAAAAATCCTAATTCCAGATTCTGAATCCATAAAGGGATTTTTCGTTTGTTTGGTAAAATCCAAAAAAGGATTATGAATCCAATGAATCCACTCAGGACAAGGATTCAATGGAGTAATCTGAATCCGGATTCTTAGGATTCGTCGCTTTTGAGTTTCTTTGGGAAAATCGTAGTTCCTTGTTTTGGTGGCTAGCTTTTGAAAATCCGTTTTTAGATTTTTCGTTTCTTTCACAGAAAAGAATCCTCGATTAATCTCTTTTCCGATTCTTTGTTTCTTTGGCAGAAAAGAATCCGTGTGATCTCACGCAATAATCCATTTTTGGATTTTGCCAAAGAAATGCACCCTAAATTTCTTAAAAACCGCAATGGGTTGTTGCTCCTTATTTCTACTTCGGTAGAAATGACGTTTTACTTTTCAGGTATTAAGCCAAATTTGAAGTGATTTTAAGACGATTTTGATGGGGTCTTATTTTTTTGTACTTTCTGGGGAGTTTTGTGCAAAATGAAGACCCTGGTTAAAATAAATAAAAAAAGCAAATCGTTTTGATTCTTGTTTTGGTTCAGTCAAGAACCAAGCTTGTCTAAAATTGGGCCTATTTCAAGTGATTTAAAACAACTTTGGAGGGGTCTTCGGTTTTAGTTTTGTACCAACCCGTTTCTCTACCCCTGTCTTACCTATCTTGTCTAATTGCAGACTTTATATCATCCATTTGCAATTTAAAAAAGGTTTTCTCTTTTCAGATCATTAAAAGCTTGCACAAGGAGAAGTAAGTAGTGCTTGATACTAGGTAATTTGAACTATAATTTGGCCAATGTATTGTTTAAAATAAACGCTTATTTAACCTTTTTTCAGCTGGAAAAAAAAAACATTCCAATTATTTTAAATGAAACACGGTACATGTTTTTCTATTTCATAAATATATAAGATTTCTTTCATGCGCTCTGGCCAACTTCTAGCATGTATTCACCTTTTAACTGTAGGTTGTGGCTGGAAAGATAATCTCCAGTGTAGATTATTCTAATGCTTAAACCAAGTGCTTACAGCCAAGTGCTAAAATGGGTATTGAGGCCACAGCTGCTAACACTCAGGTTCACAGTTATTTATGTGTTAGTAGCCGCTCTGAATGAGGCTCCTAGGAAATACTATTAGCACACACGCGCTATCTTTCCTCGTGATTATCTTTCCAGCCAAACCCCACAGGAATTACACTTTTACTGTTATTGGTAATCTTATGTGACAACTCAAGCCTGTTTTTTGTCTGGTCCATTCTGTCAAGACCTAAAATGACCGAAAAGTAAACAGATGCAAAACCTTAGACATATTTTATGATAATTTTAACTGCCAATGCCTGTTACTAACATGTCGCATTACCCGTTTTTAGTATCAGCAAGCTCATGCTTATGTGCATCAAACTTGTTCTTTTATATTTTTTTGTAGTTAGAATAGGATGACGTCTTTCTAATGACTCTGCTCTCTTATACTGAGACTTGTTACTAACTGTTACTGCCTGAAGGTAATAATAATAATAATAATAATAATAATAATAATAATAATAATCGTTTATTCCACCTTTGGCAACCTAAGTTGAATT
>JAOBAY020069152.1:0-11943 GCA_025331085.2 Zoanthus sociatus | reverse complement strand
CCAAACTTGTGTTTTGTGAACTTTTGAAATCACACCAAATTACAATTAACTTCCGGTTTTGTTGTTTACCGGTCCATGACATAATGTTGCCCGCTGAGCGCGTGGTTGCTGGGAAACAGCGAAACTTGTTCACGTGCGTGCGAGTGATGTCGTCTCGTCCAATAGGAGTACGAGAAAAATGGACTTTGATAGTTGGTATCTAACAAAGAGCTTTATTAAAAGTGTAACCGGGTCAGCTTTAAAATTTAAACAAGTCGACAAATTGATGACCATCGATACCGTAATTATTGTAAGTAGCTGATATGTCACAAAGTTTTCAATAAGTATTGAAGTCGGTGGTGAAAGTACTGGAATCGTTGGAGAAAGTGCTGACATTTTTTTGGTTTTCGGAAACAACAGCTGGATCAAATTACACGAATCACAGCATACCACTGCAATGTGTAATGCCATGCTAGAACCTTGCGGCCACATCGCCTGAAGAAGACTCGCTGTAAGCAATCAAATCACGTTACAGTTACAGACATTCCAACCCTTGCACTTAAAAAAAAAGGGAGGTTTTTGCTGGGACTCCAAGTGAAAGCCTCTTTGAGGGCCTATGCTATAGTCGTCCCATATTCTTATAAAAAATACAAATTAAATAATAGCAGTTTTAACAAAAAAAAAATTGGAAAATCTTTTGTTCTTTCTCATAAATACCAACAAATCAAACAACTATAATTATATAGAAGTTCAATCACTGGCTGAAAATACGTTCATGCAGGGTTTGTGCTCCAAGATCGCGGCCAAGACAAAAAACAGTCGAATATTGTTACGGAACACTTACAATTACACACCAGCCCTTTTAATGGCAACATCCAACAAAAAAATGCCAAATTTTATCGTTATATACGAGTACAACTTCACTTTAGCACATGAAAACAGGGAAATGCAAAAAGACTCCATAAATTTCAACCATAGTATGACAAACAGGATATAATAGGAAGGAAACGGGAGGCCTTAATCAATCACCTAAAACGGGAGGTTTCCGGCCAAGACGGGAGGGTTGGAATGTCTGCATTTAAGTGACTGCTTCGTCAGACAAAAAGAAATCGAAATTCTCAATGAGATGACTCAACCGTGTCCGTGGATACTGTGCACAAGTTAAACTACAAGTCAGACCAAAACAAACATCCCCCACACAGTCGTTCAAGATTCCTGTCAAAAAGTGAGGGTGTTATCCTTGATTTCCTTCTACTTTTCTTAGTTGGGCTTTAGATTTCAAACGTATAAGCATTAATAATATCAAACAATTAAACCAATTCCTTAAGCAAATCAAAGAATCGAACTCAAGATTGCTTAAACAGTAAAACGAAGGAGAACCAGTTACGTAATTACTTGTAAACATTGCGGATCGAGATACTTTGCATGCTAAGCAGGCTGGAGGATTTAAAATAATAATCATTGTTGCAAAAACTTTTATGCAAATTAGAAAGTCCCAGCTACAACTCGCTGCAACTCCTACTGAAACTCCGTGAGTCAGAAAGACATATTATAATCAAGCTAACCCATAAATAAAAATTGTTCTATAATATTTCTTATTGTATTTGCATAATCTGAATAATTTAATAAGTAAGAGAAAGGTGTTTGTCAAGTTAGTGGCAAATTTCTTCGGCTGGTCCGCCTTAATGGACACCATTTTTTAAGCGTTACCTTTATGCGCAGCTCTATCAGTGTTAAACCCCAGGGTGGGGAGAAGGAAGCTACCACGAGAAATTTGATTTAGCCAACTTTTCCCTGGATATGATTTTGGAGACTGTCCCTGGGTCGTAAGTTGACGTGGCTGTCATCGAAAACCTTAAGAGCCTGGAATTTGACATTCACTTTGACTCTGGCTTCTGGGTTTTTTCCCCTTCATTTTACCCATCCTTCCATCCTGATGCTTAAAGTGTATATATCAGTTGTGGGTTTTTTTGTATGTTTAAAATGTCCTTATCTTTGAAGTGATGATGGCAAAAGAAAATATCGATTACGATTTTTCTTCATGGTGTACATAATTTGCGTTTAAAGTTTGGAAAAGTCACTTCCGGATTCACCTTGACCGAGCAGTGGGAGGCTGGTAACTACCATATTGTTTTTGGGAGCGTGACGTCAAAAACAGAATTTAGTAGTGAGAAAACTGCTCTGTTTTTATGTATCTTTTCCATTTTCTTGTAGATTTTGAAATGAAGTGTATTGTAGCTACGTAAACTGGAAAGATATAATCTTTATAAATAAAAGGACCGAACTCTCACTACT
The DNA here is from genome assembly GCA_025331085.2 of Zoanthus sociatus. Lineage (NCBI taxonomy): Eukaryota > Metazoa > Cnidaria > Anthozoa > Zoantharia > Zoanthidae > Zoanthus > Zoanthus sociatus. Next base: position 9,669 of record JAOBAY020069152.1, on the reverse strand, counting down.
AAATTCTGCTTCTGACGTCATTAGTTACCAGCTTCCCATTGCTCGGTCAAGGTGAATCCAGAAGTGACTTTTCCAAACTTTAAACGCAAATTACTGATATATACACTTTAACGTTGACAGTGCATTAGTAAGCGCGACTGGAAATAAAGAGTGGTGACCTTAGAATTAATAAAGTCAAAGTAATAATGCAAACTATGTGTTTTTCTTTGCAGTCCCCTTCCTCAAGTCGAAGCGTTTCTCCAGAAATCTCATTTGGTGCAAACCATTTGATGTCTGCTAACCAAGCGGTCTCTGTCGATGCATCTCCACTGTCAAAACCTGGAAAGCCCGATTTCCTAGCGAGTTATCTGTACACTGATGCAATGGAAGATAGCAGTGATGACGAGTATGAGATTGATTTGGACAAAATCAGATTTTCAGGAACAAGCAGTCCAGATTATTCTGCACCAGATGATGACACATTCTGCAGGTCTTTACAGGAAAGAGCAGACAAATACGATTTAAACGTAGACTATAAAGATTTACGAGAAAAGTCGTTTACGGGCAAGTTCCAGTGCTTCGTGAAACTGTCAACTGACCCGGTGGCCGTATTGTGTGGATCTGGCAATACCCGTGGGGCTGCGCATGCACAAGCTGCCCATAATGCTTTGCAATATTTAGATGTAATGATAGCATCGTAAGATACTGTACTGCATTCTATAAGCTTTCTATGTTCTCCAAAGTTGACATCCAGTATTTGGTCAATGCTTGCAATATCAGACATTGCAGCTTTCTTTGACTTCGGAAATACTAAGCTTTACACTTTTAGCTTTATTCTGGTTCTGAAAAGCTAATTTCATAGGGCCTATGACTCTGTGAAGAAAAAGAAAAGGTTAATAAAGAGAAAACAGAAGCCTATTGTATTGTAAGTTATTTCTGTCTGATGACTCTGAATTATTGACGCAAACTGAACTGTTGGCCAGTACATGTTGCCTAGCAATCACATTGAAAGTTGTGAAGTTCATAACGGTATAAGGCCAGACCACATTAATAGAGACCTTTAGATTCTCGGACGAGGACAAGATTTCAATCGCGCGCGCACTTTTTTTAAGCAAACTCGTTGTGCAGAGGACGACATTTCATGCAAAAGTTGTCCTCTTGAGGATGAGTTTGCTGGAAAAAGCGCGCGCAGTTAAGTCTGGTCCTAGTCCTCGGATCTAAAGGTCTCTAAAGTGCTGGCCACAGATCCGACCGACACTCGTTTTCCCAAATGCAAAAAAAAAAAAAAAAAAAAAAAAAAAAAAAAAAAAAAAAAAAAATTTTTTTAAAAAAAAAAAAAAAAAAAAAAAAAAAAAAAAAAAAAAAAAAAAAAAACAGTTTGCTCTCGTGCCAATAAAACTTTAAAGAACCTTCTCAAAACTCTGACGAAGACCGGTGAAATTACCCAAAGTGTTCATAAAAATCCAATTTAATACAAAGGATTACGTACATTAAAAAATGGTTTGAAGAAGAAAAGCTCGTAAATTACGACAGTAATTTTGTAGAAGAATCTGGCCGCAAACTAACACATAGAGACAGCGCAATGATGGAGTTACAACCAGCTGCTGTTAATCGTGTAGGAAGGATTCATCCAGTGGGGGCAAACTCCAACTTCTTTGGAATCCAAGATGGCCAGCGGCTGTTGAATGGACTCATTCCCGGCAGCACTTTCAACAATTACAGTTTTCAGTTCAACATAAGTCTTCCAAGTTCAAACGACGGACAGTTTTGTGTTCAATTGACAGAAAATGTAGCGGAGCTCTATAGTATAGATAGTTTTTAGAACGAGCTGCATTCTATTGTAAAATAATATCCCTGGAAATGAAAAGTTTTCGAAAGTTACCTCATTTTAAAAAAAGAAAGTGTTTTTCTAGCCAATTAAAACTGCATTTAATTGTACTTACACATACTGGATTGACAACTGATTAGCGAAGGTGCCGCTTGGTATGGACCAGATTTGGTTGTTTCCCAAGTCCCTATAAAATAATTGGGCGAAATGTTCAAATAGATTTATATTCTTCTTCGTAACAACATTATCATTTTTTAAATTTAATACTATAGAATCATAAGAAAACAAGCTCTCCAGCTTTAGAATTATTCTTATCGGACTCAAGGGAGGCCGTTTCTATTGAAAACGTTCATAGTTAAAATGTTTATTTCTGAAGATGTTTTTGGACGGCCAAAGCTTAGATAATGATAATGATAATAATAATAATCGTGAAGATATTGTTTTGGTTTGTCTGTTCAGTGTTCATATTAGTGATTTTTATCATATTGTCGTGAACAGGATATTTTTTTATTAGGCTACGTTTCGGGAGATACTTCTCTCATCATCGGGCAAAGTAAAAATGGCAAACTGGTGGTGTTATATAGGTGTTGTGACATTGCGCGGACGTCCGAGAGAACAGATTTAGTGCGAACGTCCGAGAGAACGATGTAGTGTGGACGTGGAGGAACATGTCACTTTTTTCGTAGAGCGGGTAACCAGATTTCGGGAAGTTGGTATGCGGCGGGTCTAAAACGCAGGTCAAGGGTTAGGGTCAAGGGTAACGGGTCAAGGTTAGCGGGTCAAGGGTGACGGGTCAAGGGTAGCGGGTCAAGGGTAGCGGGTCAAGGGTAACGGGTCAAGGGTAGCGGGTCAATGGTAACGGGTCAAGTGTAGCGGGCCAAGGATCACAACAATTGATATTCAATTCTTTACTTTGATGAAAACTTTAAAGACATTTGAATAAGAAAAGATGATCTAATATTGTTTTTCGCGGCACATCAATCAACCTGTGTACCTCCTTCCCCAACCCTCCCCCTTGCAGGGATAAATCGGGGAGGGAACGTGATTTGGCGTCCCATATCTTGTTCTGACATGCTTGTATAATTTAGAATGTGCCTTAGCCATAAATCTAAAAGTGATGCTTGGTGGAAAAATAGGGCTCCTTCTGTAGGTGCGTACTGTAGACAGAGTAACAGAGATTACGCAAATGCAGTTTTAGTCAACGAAAAACACTAAAATAAAGCTCACCCGACCCTCGACCAATCAAGAAGCACTTCCTCCGGTACGCACAGAAAGGCTAAAAAATAGGTTTATGCTAGCTTACCGACTGGTTATAATAAATTGGCCGTAAATCTATGATCTTCTGTGCCCTACCTTTGGCTTTCCATTTTTCCCTTGAGCAAAATCACCGTTAATCTTTGCTTATGGAGGACCAAGTAAATTTTCAATTGAAATCTCTAGGATTTTCAATTTTGTTCTTAACAATTGCCGAAGTACAGAATAATCGTACATTTACAATTACTTTTTATGTTAAATGTTGCACCCTGTACAATGCATATTTGGGAATATACGATAAACGATAAACATTGCGTGCTTGTTTTCAAGACACAAGTTGCACTCGACTATGATGACCCATATGTTCTTGGTATTTACTCTTGGTATTTTTTGATGTCCATTTTGCTTTTTTCTTGAAAAAGAAAATTTGTTTTTTACCTGGGTTTTCAAAGAGCTTACATCTTGCAGCTGCGTATTTGTTTGTTTTTTAGTCTCTTCTTTCTTTTCTAGTTCCATTTGACGTTTTCTTGAAAAATCTGTATTAGAAAACTGGCTGAATTTGATTGCAAAACAAAAATGAAGACCAATTTGTCAAAAACCTCCAAACCGCTAAAATCTTAGGATTTCTATGATTTATGGCAACAACTCAACTTAAATTTTCAATCAAATAGAAACTGGTGCATAATACTGAAGTGCACATTAGTTAAGGCAGAATAGACCATTTTACGGTTCCTGAAAGGTAACCAAGCTTCTGCATGAAACTGAGGCTTAGGGTGACCTGACACAGTTTGACAAGTGGAAATTCTTTTTTATGATAATTATTTCAACTTCTCTAACTGTGTCAGGTCACCCTAGGCCTCAGTTTTATGTAGAAGCTTGGTTACCTTTCAGGAACTGTAAAATGGTCTATTGTGGAGATTATTCAAAACATTTAAGTACAAATCAATAAACTTGTTTTTCGTTTGTGTTTAGTTTTCAGGGGTAATAGAAATATGCGAAGCATTTATATTGTGTTTTGTTTGTAATAACTCAAGTGGATTCCGGATTCAACGTAATATTTAATAGAGCATGGATTCCGGCCACAAGGTGAAAGCGGATTATGATTTCAAAACACTAGAAACTGACTATGAAATACAAAAACAACTCAGAGAACCCCGTATTCTATTAGTTGAGGGGTAAGTTAGTCGCAAGTTTCATTTAAGCTTTAACTTTAGTAATGATAATGAAACGTATGAGTTAAATATCAGCTAAGCTGGACTGCTCTGATGCAGGAGATGTTAGTTCACAGATACCAGATGTTGGTTACTTAGTATTTCTTTCTGTTTCTGATTCTGTTATGTGTTTAAATCCCCGCAAGATTACCAAAAGTGTACAAAAAATATTGAGGTTGTATTTTATACTCACGTGCCTAGTCAGTTTTTGGTTATCTGCTCTATTTTAGTCCAAATTCACGTGCATAAAATTTTCAGTTTTTGTAAACATTTTAAAATGTTGTTTACTTTGCCTTAAAGCTAGCTAACTATTTTGCACCTCCTGTGAAACAGATAAAGACAATACGGCTGCGACGCAATGGAATATCACAAAACAAACGCAACGCAGGTTCACAAGCCTTCAAAAAGGTTTTAGTACAAAAAGTATGTCTATGACTTGCTATATTCTTAACATATTTGAATTCAGTCGTTTTCAACTTGGGCGTTGGTTTAGATACCTATTGTCAATCAACATTTGTCTTACAGCACTAATTACGTGGGTATTTTTTGTTCCTTTTGTCCATTTTCGTCTTTTTTTACAACTAAATAAGTTAAAACCAGTTTACTTTAGTTCTCTCTCTTTTTGTCACTAGCCTTGCTAAAAGTAACGTGCATGGCGATCCCTGCTCCGGCTAAGGCTGTAATAGATATTCGGTATTGCAGTAAATTTGTGAAACCAGCTACTCTACCGACAGAAACTACAGTCAGGTCTAGAGTAGGGACTACCAGAGCTAATCCTAAATATACTAGCTACTCTACAGACAGAAACTATAGTCAGGTCTAGAGTAGGGACTATCAGGGCTGATCCCGGATTTAAACCGTTGTTACACTACCTTTTAAAATTAAGGCCTAATTGAGTACACCTGGTTAAAGCTATGCACATCACAGTTAAAATTTAATATGGATGAATAACCTTTTACAGCTTTTCTACACCAAAAATAACTTGTGAATGGATACGTCGGTTCTTCAATAAACTCAAACAACAAATTTACAAGTTCTACATTGTAGTTAAAAGAATTTAAACTGATGTTCGGACTGTAGTCCTTCGTGGGAGTAACTGCGTGGGACGGCAGTGGGAGGTAAATAGAGAGATGGTTATATATAGTGATGCAAAGATTAATAGCGCGATGAGATTATAGGATAGAAATTAATGAGAACAGATGTGTGAATACGACAAAAGTATCAAGAACAACAGAGTATTGTGGTCTTTCTTGAAAGAAAAATAAATAATTGAAAAAATGAAAATATTCAAAAACCTAGAATCTGAATTAAGTAAATTAAAATTGTAATTAACAATAGGCTTAATAGCGTTGTTGATGGGGTGAAAAGGTATGGTAAACGAAGTGCGATCATTGGCGGCACAAGGCTTGAGAACGAATGAAGTAGTACGATTAATAGCAAATGCCTTCTTCATAGCGCTGTTAACAATAGCGAAGGGGTACTGTTGAAAAATAAGCGCATCTCAATACAGTTATTAAAAAATCATTGTCGTCACTTTAGGGATGTCTTAAAGGTAGAAATGGTGTGTGAAGGGAATAGAACTGTGGGAATTATGTTTGGGTTGCGAGGATGAATAAAAGTAACAGTAAGAATTAAAAGATTATAATGAACGCTGGTGCTAAGATAATTGGCAGTGATACTGACCGAAATATCAAATAAGTGATGGAGATTTCACTGATCTCCCAAGTAAAATCGAGTGAATGGTGAGAAGAATTAACTTAAGAAATAAGAGTTCTTGGTTAGGTCTGCTGCAGTAGGACTTAGCACCAAAACAATCATCAATCATTACACTAGACCTAGAAGAGTGTTAATTGAAGTCTTGTAGCTATTTTTAATGAAAAAATTAGCAAAACCTACCCGAAATTATGATCTTGTTTTTCACAGAAGAAGCTGGTACAAAAGCAGTCCTTCTCTTGAAAATAGCCCTATACGTTATTATAAATTATCATATTGAATTATCAAATGTTTATTACTGATTTACCTTTTTATATTCAAGTTCAACTGAAAAAAATTTCTTCGCAATAATATAAGCAAATTGCAAATTTGCAAAAGCCAGATCAGTCACAAGTTTCAGCTATAATTTTCTCAAAATTAGTTTTGAGTATACTGATTGGTATTGGGCTTGAAATCTGTGCGCATTTGGAACTCAGAACAAAGAAATAAAGAAAATGGTCGTACAAAAGAGTTTTTAAAAGTAATATAGAGGTTTTTCACACGGTCCCAGGAGACACAAAAGACAATAGACATAGCGGCCATGTTGGAGGACAAAACAAAAGAAATAATCAAAATTCTTTTGTAAAGTGCCCTCCAACATGGCCGCCATGACGTCAGGCAAAAAACCTCTATAGCGTGCATGGCGCATTTGAAATAGAGCTTCAATTGGTTCTAATCGGTTTCATTTTATTTTTACAAAGGACATGTTTTCCATAATATTTTTAACAATTTTTCTCGGAAAGCCAGCTAAAACTGTATGGAAAATATGCAATCACTGCTTTTTTAGACATTACAATGTAAAATATCTTATTGATATTGTCCATCGCCTACTTGATTGAAAATGTTTCAGTTCGAAGTTATGAAGAGAGCTTAAGTAATTCGAAAGGAAGCAATGACACCGGTCTCTAAAAAATATAATTTCTATATCTTGACTTCGTAAGAGGTATGCGAACAGAGATTCAAGGTAAAGTTCGGCGTTGAAGGCCAACAAAGAATGTCAAACATTTTAGCGTAAAGTTCAAGTTTTCCTCAGAACTCGAAAAGTTAGTCAGCTCGGTACATTCCAACATGCAAGTTTTGTTTTCAATAGTTAAGGCGATTGTTTGATTGGCCTTAAGTTTTCCAAATTAATAAGAATGACAGAACGTGACGTCACAAAACTAAATTCCGATCTGAGGCGCGAACATAAGCCTACGGCCTTCCAATGATTTAACATGATTTTTGAGGTTCAATTTCTTAAAAAGTAAAAGTGTACTGGGATAGAATTTTCAGATTTGCTTATTTACGTCATAACCTCTCAGAACACAGATTATTTCCAAAATAGATTTTTTGTTGCATTTGACCTTTAAGAAACGTATCAGAAATTATAAGTGAAGAGTCTTTGAATAACAAAAACTGTTCAAAGATACTTTTTATTCGAATACATCTTTGAAGACATAGAAGAAAGCTGAATCTAAAGTCATCAGATGGTCTAATGCACACGCACTGCACGGGCACACGCGAGATGTGCATTCAAGCTTTTCTTAAAAACTGTTTTTTCCCTAAATCAAAATACTTGCTAATTGCAGACATGAAAAGTGATTTGTGAAAACCATTTTAGTACAGTATGAATATACATATACGACGAGCAATGATCAAAGGTTGACAAAGACAATTTTACAAATTGCACTACTGTACGTTTTAAAGGGGATCTTACGGATTTTTCTTATCAGGTGGGTGTCCCTAACATACGTTAACGGTTGTTCAAATCTCATCTATGCACAGTTCTTACTTCAACCGTTAAAATAAAAAAATAAAAATGCGATTCAAATACAGAGTTCAAAGGCTTTTGAACAAGTACGTTATACTATGATGTCATATATTGGTCCTTTCACTCTTTTTTTTAAAGTATAATGAATTATCTTTCTGTTAAACAGAAATTAAATTTCTCTGATGCGTTATATTTTGGGCTGAAACAAATTGTGTTTAACTGGTTGGCTGTTGACAAATATACATCCAGTTTTCCTCCGCAAACGTTTAAATTTGTTTCTTCAACGCAAAATCAAAATAAATCCGACTTGCTAGAACTAATATGGTCAGTTCAGTCATTTGCGTTTGTATAGAAAAATAAATGTCACTCTCAAAAAACGTTACTGGATAAATAAAATTGAGCTAGCATTGTGGTGCGAAGCTTGAACATCCTGCGTATCTGCCGTACCATTGTGGTGCACGATTAACCTGCGAGAATAGGTGCTGTTGGGCACCAACGTGTGATGTGCCATAATTTTGTACAAAGGGTTGTGAGTTGGCGTTTTGCTGCTGCCAGGGGTTTCCATAATAGGGTGCTTGTACATTACATCCCCAAGAGTTCATTCCAGGTACTTGCGCCTGAAAGTGATATTGATAATGGCCCCACTGTGAGTGGTGAGAGTGACAGCCTGCAGAACTCTGATGATGATATAAAGGTTGGCCTGTAGGCCACTGTGGATGATAAAAATTCTGGCCTGTAGGCCTCTGTGGATGATAAAAATTCTGGCCTGTACATGTAGGCATCTGCTGAGAGAACCCAAAGTGAGGCACACTACCAGGACTCTGAAAGTGTCCTTGTGGGAGAGGGCCATTTTGGTGGTGCTGATAATTCGTGTTATTGTAACTTGGTCCCCAAGGTTCTTTGCTCGTATAATCCGTTGTTTGCTGGTGTTGCTCGGAAAAGAAGGACCGAGTGTCCGAGACAAAGCCTGAGTGTATTCCTTCATTACATGGACCCGATTCATGGTCATTTAACTGAAAAAAAAAACAGTTCGAATTAGGATGAATAAAAAATATTGTTAACTAAAAACAATTTCAAACATATTCAACACTCTTCTATCAAGGACTTCCTGCGATTAATTGTGTTTGAAACAAAATTGTAATAATGTCATTGTGCGTCTGAGAAAACAAGATTAGAGATATTACGATTGTATATGTCTAGAATAAAATCGAGCGTGCTACCTACATCAGCAATTACAAGGACATCTGAATGGAAAAAAAACGGATCTTTTAAACGTTTCTGTAGATACCGGCAGTGCTTCTTGATTGGTTAAGAATCGGGTGAGCTTTATTTTAGTGTTTCTTATTGGTTAAAATTGCATTTACGTAATCTGTGTTACTATGACTCCGGGAAGTACAGTTGAAAAAAAAGAGGTAAACTGGGTTTCAGGACATGTGCAGAAAACAGAGAATAAACATGAAGAAAAAGAGAAGTAAAAAAGTATCGAAAACATTGATATAATAATAGTAACAGTAAGAGGGATAGTGATTATAATTATAATTAATGTGAGTATTATTGTTATTATAAGAATACTGAATAACACCTGGAATAACAGTAATGATAACATAAGATTATTATTTTTTTTTTTATTATTATTATTATTATTGTTATTATGATTATGATTATGATTATGATTATGATTATGATTATGATTATGATTATTATTATTATTATTATTATAAGTATTATTATCAATATTTAACAAATAAAGAAGCATAAGCCGTGTATTAGACTGCGATAAAACACGACGGGCATTTGAGAACACGAGGGAAATGCCGTGAGTTGAAACAACAAAGCACACAGATCGACAAACTGACGCAATTTAATTCTCGATAGTTTCGATTCTTCTTGTTTAT
>JAOBAY020069141.1:0-11945 GCA_025331085.2 Zoanthus sociatus | reverse complement strand
GGCCTGGAATTAGCTCAAAATGGCGGAAATTGATCGGTCGCGATAACGAAGCAAAGAAGAAAGCAAGCCAGTTCATACTGATATATTTGTTATTAGTTCCCCAAGGCCTTTCATCTGAAAAAGTTTGAAAATTTTTGATTTTTCAAAATGTCGCGACATAGTTGATATTTACTGACATTGGCTCTTAATAATTAACCCACCTAACCAAGGCTTGGACGGTCTCCGAACAAACTCCTGGAGAAGGTGCCATTACTACAATTGGCTGTAATAAAAATGAAAAACAGGTATAAAGTTATCAAATTCTGAGACGCAAAAAATTAAATTTACCATTTTAAGCCCAAAACAGACAAAAGAGCCTCCCTCTTCAGAGCAATAACAACGATGGGGTAATAAAAAACTTTTACAGTTTCCATTGCGTCCCCCAATAATTTTTTGCTTCTGCCATCCATGACAGGACATTGTACTGTGTAATGGTACATCTTGTTTAACGATCATACAGCTTAAAATCGTACTGAGGACGCCTATTGCTAATGGTTTGAACCTATAAGAGCAACAGTTCATTGTTTTGTGTAATAGTTGAAGTTAAAGTGGACCTGATTAGGGCTGTTGCATGTTAATAGTTTAAACCAAGGAGTAACAGTACATTTTGTTACAGGTGGAGGGGTTGGCTAGTTTATAACCATAAAACCCCAGTTTCGATGTCCGGTTCTGCCCAGATTTGAATATTTGTGTTATCAAAATTCAGCCACCTTCCCATCCTTCCGAGGTACCTATGTGAGTACCAATACTTGCTGGGGATTAACCTGCGATGGATTAGTCCAGGGACTGTCAGACTCTCTTCCATTTAACACTACAGAAACCGGAGATAAGCGCTGGCTCCACGGGCCATTTTGTTCGTTGTAAAATAGTCCTCAGAATGGATGTTGCTAATGTATAATGGTTTTAAGCGAGGATTTGCAATGTATTGTGTAACCAGTGTGATCGTCCAGGGTAAACATGCAAATGAATAGGTTTTCCCTCTTTTTTATTTAGGAAAAGAAAGACGTCTTTCATAGAACTTTAACGTTTCTATAGATCAAATTTGCATACATTTGCAAAACGAGCAGAGTTAAAACTATTTCGAAACAAACCCAATGGACAGCAAACCTTTTCTAGCTTTCTGATAGCCTGAAGCAAACTGTTCTTGCCATTGACAATTATTTCTGCTAAGAATTGTGTGTTAAACTGTATTTCGATTTTGTAGTATATAGAGTTATGTCTGAATTATGTATGAAATCGGACACTATGTTTGCACTCACAGGACGTGTAAGGAATTATGGATCCATATGGAAGAGTAGAGTAAATAGTAAATATATAATATTTTTAAATAAGATTATAGCTGTTGTGATTTCTCTTGAGGTGAGTTATAGTTTGTAACGAAGATTGAGTCAGAATTACAGAGAATCTCGAGTCAAACTGACGGCAGTTAATTTCAGGGTCGGTTTCCATCCGTTTTTGTTCAATATGTTAACTTCCATTCCTGACACGCATTCAAGGTAACAGTACTTACAACAACTGACAATTGGTATACTAAACCTATTGAGAAAGTGATTTCTAATTTCTCACCTCGTTTGTTAGAACCAGTTCCCATAATAAATGGACATGAGGTAAAACTGGGGATAAACATCTGTTGAAAAACGTCTCATAATTAGTAACTGAAGTGCAACTTCTTGTCTCTAAAATCATTAAGTAAAAGCGTAATGTTTGTGGGAAGTGACCTAAATGATAATCACAAGTATAGACAATGCATGTATACTTAGTTAGGTAAAGCTCCTGGAGTGGGTAATAAGGTTTTGTCCGAAAGTAAATTCGTCCGATATTCTTTGATCTTAATGTACTATATCTTTTATGGTTTTCATTTTTTTCCCAGTCAAACTTGAAGGAAAATCACAAGTGTAATGCTGCGTCGGTGTTTCTACAAATAGATAAGTTTCGGACTGTAGTCTTTTGCCATCCAGAAAGAATGCAGGGGAGATACATAAAGAGGTGGTTATACAGTGATGCAGAGGAAGATTTCACAATGAGATAAGTATGTATAAAACAAAAGGAAATAAAATGATAGAGAAAAAAATGTGTGAAATGTGAGAAAAAAAAATGTTAAAAAGACAAAAGGTTCTGGGACAACAGAAGGTTGAAAGAAAGAGAAAAGTTCATTTATTCCGTTCATGTATACGGTGTAAAACTTATCTATTTGTAAAACTCTTCCGAAGGAAAATCAATGATTTTGTCTGTATAAAACAAGATGTAGAGCAGCAGATAGCATTGCAAGGACTTACTTAAAAATATCGGGGTCTCTTAGCGTCGGTATCACCTTTGGACTTGGAAATGATGGCTGCATAGAAGAAAGCAGAATACAGATTTAGTAAAACATCTCCTCTTTTTATTTCCAATTTTTTCATACTTTCGAAAGTTTCCACAAGTCCCTCTAAACCGTGGAAGCTTGTTCAAAAGTCTAATATCAGTTAATTGAACCAAACGTTCAGTAATATTATTAAGCTGTTCAAAGGTCAAAGCATTTTTAATAAGGCCCAGAATATTGAAAACCCAAATAAATTTCAAGCCTTTTACTAAAAATGACGATTTATACTTTGGCGTTTTGGTATTAGATGAATCTTTAAAATTAACTTAACTTTTGTAACTTTAATCCAAACTAAAACAATTTCGAGATGATGGATTTAAAATAGTAACGTTCGCATAATATACATTGTTTTGAACTTCAAAAATATATTCAAAAGTTTCTAAGCCCCTTTGTTTCGAATTTTCAAAACGTTTTCAATAATATAGATTTTTATGGGAAAAAGCATGTTTTGTAGAGATACTTGGCATAAAAACCACAAAAGTAATAAGTACTATTAAAATTGATAAATAAAATTTACGAGCCAAACAAGTAGAGTGAGTGGCAGCAGATAGTGTGATGCCAAAGAAGGGTTTTCAAAAGTAGCTGGCACCCGATGCAGGTCACTGGCTACTTTGATTGTATGCACCGGGTACTTCTGGTAATTGATAGTATGAGTTGCCCTGATGCATATGCATTAACCTAAATGTCATGTCATGCTTGGGACCAATGCCATTTGCTATGCTGTCACACAATGGTGTTGTTCTCAAGATTCATTAAAATATGCTATCTATAGATCGATCTCCTTGTATTTTATGTGTATTCATTATCATTTTATGTAATAATATTAAATTTTATCTAATAATATTAAGTTTTATCTCAATTATTATTTAATATGTAATATTGTAATATATGTACGTGTATATACATTTGCCTGTAAATAATGTGTTGCAGTCTGTAAATGGTAATGTAATTTCAATTAAAAATGATTAACAATGATTGATTTAAGACATCACATTTAAGCTCCGGCTACTTCTAATTTCCCTCCTGTTATTTTTTAAATAAACTGAAAACCCTTCAAAGCCAAAAAGTTTACATTTTGATTCCATAATGATATTCTGGATGGCACAGTAATGTGACAGACTCTAAGACAAAGCACAATCAACTAGAAAAGCGTGAGTTTTCATTGTTTTACATTTCCCAATGGAGTCTGTCACATTCCTTTGCCATGATCCAGAATATGATTATTTATACCATGTGATCACTTGCAGCAAAAAATCTATTTGGCAATCATGAACTTTGGCAAATCCTTGATTATGAAACTATTATTCGATACTAATTGATGAAAACCGACAGATGGTGAAAGTAGTTAGTCTTTGTTGACTGCCAAGTTTTTCAACTGAAGACAAATTTGTCAATTTCCGGAAAACCAGCCAAAGTTGAAGTTGAACGAAAACATTGAGGTGGTGGCAGGCAAGAAACAGTTTTTTATTCAAACAAACATAAAAACCGAGGTTCATCTTCATGGTCATCTTTCCACCTATGGAAAACCAGTCAATGTTAAAGTGAATTTTTGAAACAGCCACCTTCAAAATCCGCCTGCACTGCATAAATTTTAAAAGCCAAATATGTCAGATGTCGTTTGAAAGTTGTGTAGCTGTAGCTGGCAGACACTAAAATCGACACTCTTTGTTCGTAATTTTTTGTGTTATATTTTCTGCTATAAAGCTTTCAATTTCTTCAACCGAGAGGCACACAAATATTTCCAAATGTTTCGGAAGAAAGCAATAATTACTATAGTTTGAGTTACTCTCGAGTACTTGAAATACTGGAAGCATCTATATGTATCTTCATACAAATATTGCTCCCTAAATCCATGTACCTAGAAGGGCTATGGTCACTATTAACGATAAATAACATTCTCCTAAACCAATCAAACTGAAGGACCTCAAGGTCAAAACTAACACTTGCATGATGGGAAACAGGATACCATGTACTGGGCAAAAACTGCAATGATGTTCTCCACTTGTCGGTAACAAGCATTTTGAACTGTAAATTATTAAATACCTGATTTCTTCATAGAGCAAAAGATTTTAAAAATCCAAAGACGTTTTGAGTACAAACCCCAAACCGCTTCAGTTCAAATTTCCTAAACTTTCTATGAAGAGCCCAGTACAAAGAAAATGGTACAGATGCATTATTGGAGGTGTTCCCCCTTGCTTATTGAAAAGTTTTATGCAATAATTAAAATTTGTTAAATGTGGCCTACCATAACTTGAACACTTAAATGACTGTCAGGGGAGGATACAGCTCCTGGCTTGTCTTTCTTGGATGGTACTCTGACCTGCAATACAAAGCACCTTATGTAAATCCAGAGAATACTCATTATAATTTTGAGTGGGCTGAGCTGCAGGACCTTCACAAACCGGACCCTGTTCTTGACTAGAAATGACTTGATTTTGATATCCTGTTCTAGACTAGTAAATAGTGATCCTTCCCAGTAGGTTTACATCAAAAATCAAACAAATCGGATCAATGGATAGTCTTCCTGTCTGCGTGTTCCAAAAATTAGATAAAAAACAGCACCAATTAGCAAATGAATTTTAAACATAGATCAGGCCTGTAGGGCACCTTAAATTTTAAGTTTTGAATATATAATTTATATATATAGGATATTATAAGGTGGGATGAACATATGAAGTTTATCTTCGAGAGGAAAAAATATTTCACAAGTGAGCGCAGCTAAACTCTCTATGTTCAAATAAAAGAGTAATTTTCTTTATATTTCGCTTTTAAACAAGCAAACATAAAACTCTCATTCTATCAATTTTCTCAGATATCTTATTGCGATTTGTAACCCATAATTCCCGTTTTGCTAATTAGAGTCATGTGATGTCACCATAAAACAAAACAAAATTCCAACAAGTGACAGGCGAACTCTTTGCTTAATTCGAATAAAAGCAACATAAATTAAAACTCAATTTAGATTATCGGCAGCTGTGTACCAAGTTCCAACTAACCAGAAACCATACCAGCCATGAGGTCTCCAAAACCCTTACAGACGACAATACAGAACTTCGTCCATCAGTCTGGCAAGACAGGGTGTGGACAACTTGAAGATGAAAATGGAAGCTCCAAAAATTGCTGACACCTATGCTGTGGTCCGAACTCTGACAAAGGATGGATTGTCAAATGATATCAGCAGTGTGTCAAAAAACTAACCAATGATCAACCAGGAAGCTTTTCTCATCAGGAAATCACAAAGTTACTTGACAACGGACTTCTTTGCTTGATATGATTGTAACAACTTGTTATATACAAGTTGCTTATGTACTGGTTGCATACATACAAATTGACAGTACACTGAAACTACCAGAACACTAGATCATACCTTATGATTATCATCTAAGTCACATCTCACAGGCATTATGCTGCTACTGTTTTAAAAGTTAACTTCTACACATACCTAATCTGAAAATTGTGTTTCAATGAATTTCAATATGATGGCCTGATCTATTTCAAATAATTAAAAAAAGTATCATTATAATACATAATACCTGTAGTACACTTCCCATGATAGGCAGTTGAAGAGTGTGTCCAGCTTCTGGTGCTGGCCATTGGTCAATCAGATGACAAGCTAACAACAAACATAAATACTAAAAAGTCAAATTCAAGAAAAGCCACTTTATAAGTGCACTGGGTTACCACAGGCGAAAAAATACATCAGAATCACTGCTACCTCAGCCATATATTATTATTGTATTTATTATAAAAAAGGGTAAACAAAGATTGTTGTTCTTGTACAGTAACTATCACTGTCACCTCATACAATCACAAGATCACTTTCACTCATATCATAACTGTTCCTTCATACAATAACTGTCATTTCATACAATCACTGCTACCTAATACAATTGCAATCACTGTTAGCTCATACAATCACTGTTAGCTCGTACTATCACTGTTACCTAATACAATCGCAATCACTGTCATCTCATACAATCACTGTTAGATAATACAATCGCAATCACTGACATCTCATACAATCACTGTTACCTAATAAAATTGCAATCACTGTTAATTCATACAATCACTGTTAGCTCATACAATCATTGTTACCTAATACAATCGCAATCACTGTTAGTTCATACAATCACTGTTACCTAATACAATCGCAATCACTGTTAGCTCGTACAATCACTGTTAGCTCATACAATCACTGCTACCTAATACAATCGCAATCACTGTTAGCTCATACAATCACTGTTAGCTCGTACAATCACTGTTACCTAATACAAGCGCAATTACTGTCATCTCATACAATCACTGTTACCTAATAGAATCGCAATCACTGTCATCTCATACATCACTGTTACCGAATACAATCACAATCACTCTCATCTCATACAATCACTGTTACCTAATAAAATCGCAATCACTGTTAATTCATACAATCACTGTTAGCTCATACAATCATTGTTACCTAATACAATCGCAATCACTGTTACCTCATACAATCACTGTTACCTAATAAAATCGCAATCACTTTTAATTCATACAATCACTGTTAGCTCATACAATCATTGTTACCTAATACAATCGCAATCACTGTTCATACAGTTACTGTTACCTAATACAAACGTAATCACTGTTAATTCATACAATCACTGCTAGCTCATACAATCACTGTTATCTAATACAATCGAAATCACTGTTAGCTCATACAATCACTGTTACCTACTACAACCTCAATCACTGTTAGCTCATACAATCACAATCATTGTCATCATTATCATCATCATTTTCATTTAACGTCTGTATTTCCCATCAATGAGGGATTGGACAGGTGAAGAGTGCTTTCCACATGTATCGAGGCTGTGACACAAGCTCCTCCACTCAACTTCATATACTGTATTCTCCATCATACACACTCAACATTTTCCTAAGCTTTCCCACCGGCCATTATCCATTAACTCTCACCACCTCAATCCCACCCGACACATCCCTCTTCACCCCCTCCCCCATTGCACAAATCTTTGCTAGCTCACTGCTAGACCTCCCGCCTTGCCACCTAACTCCTGCCATGTATCTCAGCGTCCTGTAATCACAACTGCAAGGAACATCCATCAGTTTGCTTGTCAATGTCCATGTTTCTGACGCATACAGTAGAGCAGATCTCATACAAGCTTCATATGTATACTTTTCCCCTTGTCCTCAGTCCGATGCAGTGGTTCACCAATAAACTGGCTATTTCTCACAATCTTTTCCAAGTAGCTGTTACTCTCGTTGCACTGCTCTCTCCGCTCCTGCTTCACCATCCAGCATACCACCCAAGCGGCAAACTGTTCTACTTTCTCCAACCTGCCTCCATCCTCCAACCCGTCTCCATTTACTACCAATTTCGGAATCCCTGTTGTCTCCATTGCCATCATCACCCCCTTTCTCTCTCTCACATCTTGGACAATCAAAGTTCTGTACCACTCGAAGATGTTTCAGACCTAAGCATTGTTTGTGACAACATTTATTACACTCTGTACACAACACAGAGTTTGCTCCCACCTCTATTTCAAAACATTGACCCCATTTTCCTGACTGAATCTACTCTCTAGCCTTATTTCTAGCCACCACTGGTTTTGTCTTATCCATATTTTTTTCAGTTCCCTCAGTTCCCTCAGTTCCCTCAGCTCCATCCCTTCCTTCTACACCTGTTAAACATATCAGTCACTTCTTTCTTTAATTCTGCTGTCAATACCATGACATTAGCATAAAGCAGTTTTCACGGGGCATCTCCTCCTGCCAACTTAGTAGCCTCCTCCATTACTGTGATAAAGATTAGTGGGCTAAGCTGATCTCTGTTACACTCCACTATTATGTTAAAGGCCTCTGATGTTTGTGCTACTGTTCTCACCCTTGGTATTAATTCCACATACAGAGACATAACTGCAGTCATGAGCCTTTCTGGCACTTTTTGTTTCCTCGATGCCATTCAATCAAGTTCCTTGGCTGATTGAATGCCTTCTCTATGTCCACAAAGACATGATACACGAAGACATGATTGTCACCTCGCACAATCCCGATCTACTGACTCTTAACTGCCATCACTAAATTTTCACTAACTAAAATATTCCGGATATTTTTATCAAAACGATTTAGTCCATCATTTAATTAAACGTGAAATCACCACAATTATTCATGATTTGGTGGGATTGGGAATTCGCAAACAGACTGAAAAAGGTTGGAATAGAGAGAATGAATGGAAGATATGTAAATGACACCAATATTGTAGCACGAGTGACAGCCCCCAGGTCTGAGATATAGGGATGGAAAGATGATCATGAACATCGCTAGTGATGACGAGGTTGCTATAGATGAAAGAACAATGGAATTAATCAAGGAGGTTGAACACAGCATACATCCCTCAGTAAAACTAGAAGTTGACTATTCTTCAAAGCATCCTGACAGAAAGTTTCCCGTATTAGACATAACGTCTGGATAGAACAACGAGAGAAAGACGTTAGAGGGGTGAATTAAGAAGTATTAGGGATAATGTTTGAGTTTTATTCTAAGGATAAGGCATTGTAGGCCGATCGAGGTTAATGCAACATCTTCCATGTCCAGGGGTATGACAAGGTTAGTGTAAACCCAAGAAAAGCTACATGTGCAAATTAATTGCAGTCGATACCTATCATGGAAAAGAGTAGCAAAAAAAATTAAGGAGATGGTACTCCATTTGGAATATTCTGGTTACGATAATCAGTTTAGGTATGAGACTGTTGATTCTGCACACTAACAGCTTACAAGGTAATGCAAGAAGCTAAATAGAAGATTGAAAGACCAATCCTCCGGCCAAAGAAATGGGGGATGGAGCGAACCAGGAATAAAGAAGACTGGTACAAAATGAAGGGGGATGAAGCTGTGATCTTTGTGCTGGTGGCTCAAAGGTCACAACAACACATGAGATACCGGAAGGAAATATGAGACCAGGATTCTAGGTATCACTAGTTATTGGTCAGAGACAGATATATGAGAAGAATAACCTGGTTTGAAAAAGACAAAGTGGTTTAAAAAAGCAAATTGGTCCAATTTATACGTAGAAAAAATCAATAATTTGAAAAATGAAACTGGTTTGAAAAAAATTAACTAGTCTAAAAAAAATATGTACCAAAAGGAAATCGAACCGAAACATATACATTTACATTTACCAAGAGTTTTATCTGAAAATACTATATAAAAGACTTTTTAGAGACAAGTATTATTATTAACAATGTCTACTAAATGTTCGGTGTCACCAGAACAATTTGCATCATTACCAGTCTTACTTTTTAGCATTCTTTTCCTCTATCATTTACAGTGTACCAAGTATGTTTTACACTTATCATCATACTGCAAGTTGTAAGTATCGAGAATTTATTGCAACAAGTGCAACTTTTTTAGTGACTTACCAGCTTCTAAAGATGGTTCCCCATTTTCAAAGAAACCTGACGATATTATTTTTATCTGGGAATCAATTTAAAATCATATCATTATAATCAAAATAGTAACAATTGCCTAACTAATATATAAAAAAGCATCCTGTCTTTAATATATTTTCGCTTCTCTTCATAGTTAATACAACTAATATATAAAAATGTGTTAAAATGGCTAAAACGCAGGCATAAAATATCAACCATTCTTTTTGCAGACACCAGATTAGATTAACAAATTAATAACAGATGAAATATACTTGGTTAAATACTTGGCTAAATAATGTTTAAACTTTGGTTAGTAATTGAATTAAGACAATGATACAGTATAATTGTTAAACTGTTGTGGCTTAAAGGGCCTCAATAAAAAAACATTTCCAGCCATGAGGCAGTCAAACATGCTTCTGCACTTTTTGAAACAATAACAAAAGTTCTTAAAGTCCTGCATTCCCAATTACAGCAATATTAAACTATGGGTAAGCAGAGCTTAGAAATTGTGGGCAGGAAACTGAGGAAGTATTATCAGTAATTATTGGAGGAAGTCATACAACACCCTTTGTTAAAAACCAGCTTACTGGTAATTAAATATCAGTTTGTGAAGTGGAAACTTAAATAATTGATTAATTTTGTTTCGGTGTGAGCAACGACTACACTATGCTATTTGGGAAAGTTTCAGTTTTATCGTCAATTTTTAATTAGTTTCAGACCATTTGTATGTAAAGTATTCAGTTCTAATTTATAAAAATATTCGTAATAAAATGAAGCACTCAAAAACTTATGTTCAATTTAAAATTTCAGGAAACTTGCGGTTCATACAACGGCTGTAGCAAGAGTAACTGGGTAACTGAAGAGCGCCCATGTCAAAATCAGGTATCACAACCTGTCAAACAAGCTCTTATCAAGTGGTCAAATGAGTTTGTCAAACCATTTCATTCGTACCAGTGGGAAGACGGAGTAAAGTCTCTTTTTAGATACATACAGTGCATGCACGGTTCATGCCATTGATCAGTCAACAGATTAGTGTTGTGAGCTCCCTTTTTTTGGTCACCCAGAATATTACATAAAAAATGGCCACTCCCCTAAAGGGGCTTTTCACTTTCATGATAAAATCACCCACTTTTTAAAAATCCCAACTGGTAGGAGGAAAACCAGTTGGCTATTAACAAAACATGGTGAACTTGCCCCTGGGATCACTGAGGACAAATTCATTCAGTAGTCCACATTGCGGGATTTGAACCTGATAGGTCTCCCACATTCAGATCCCCAACTCAGACCACAGAGCCATGCTACTATATACCACATTGTCTTGCCTTGGGTCTGTATCAAAAGTTTGCATTTGATTATTCTTTGTATATAGATTAATCCAAGCCATTTTCATTTCTCACTTTCAAAATCTGAATTGGCCACGAATACATGTTGTGCTTTTGAATCATATGACATGATTTTATTATTTTGGTTTCAGTACCATGCCCTCACTTATTCATTGCTACTGAATTTGACAATAATAGAGACTTGAAAATGAGAGATTGTTTGAGATAAACAATAACTGTACTTTTATTAAAAAAAAAATAATGCAAGCATAAATTGATATGGACATAGAGTTAGGAAAAGTAATATAAGATTATGTACAGATCAATTTGTTACACAAATGAACAGAAGCAAAAGTTCTGCTATTTTCTAACTCCATAGTAGATCTCATTGAGGCCCTAAATGAGAATGATTAAGTGTCATAAAAAACTTGTCTAGTCTATTTATTTAAAGTATGCTTTACAGGGCAAAAGTCAAATGGTTTAAATATTTCCTATTATTAATTTGGTATTTTATCTTCACATTAAAAAATTTTTTCAATGTATAATATGTAGAGCTCTGTATTTATTTCTTCCATCAATACATTGGCAAAGAGTAATATATGAACAGGGCATAGCAAGCCTTGAAAAACTGAGGGGGCACAACCAAGTACGAAAAGCAGGAGCCTTCTCGGGGGGTCCGGGGGCATGCTCCCCGAAAAATTTTGAAAATTAGTTTATCTGAAAACGTATTTTCTGGGTTTTAAATTCCATTTGAAACAAACTCAGAGTATTTAAAACTAGTGAAATAACTCCTTTTTT
>JAOBAY020069133.1:0-11946 GCA_025331085.2 Zoanthus sociatus | reverse complement strand
TGACCATTCAAGCATTTATATAAAATAACTAATGACTGGAATTGCCGTCGCATCTCTAGATTTTGTAATTCAGCTAAATTAAGTAGAAAATCATACGGTACTGAACTAGAATAACCCAAGATAGTCCTTAAAATATAGTAATTAGTGTTTTCTAACTTGTTTTTGAGTCCATTTGTTATTCCCAACAGAAGTAAGCTACAATACTCTAAGTGAGGTAGCACATATGCTTTATAGAGGCGAATTATGACATCTGTTGGGATAAACCTGCGCAACTTGCGCAAAGCGGCTGCCTTTGCACATGCTTTTTTAAGTTGCTCTAGTATGTAAGGTTTAAAGGTCATTTTTTTATCTAAAGTGACGCCCAGAATTTTCAAACTATCCGATAGCTCTATATTAGTGTCATGTAAGTTAATATTATATCCATAATTTATTGGGCCAATGGCCATTGCTTGTGTCTTTGTAGCATTAATATGGAGATAATTATTCTGTAGCCATTCACGTACTACTTGAAGATCTGAGTTTATAATGTACTCTAGAACAACAGGAGATGTGTCCGAGGCATACAAGGTTGTATCGTCAGCATATAATCGTAATGAGGTATTTCCTACAAAATAATTAAGATCGTTCATATAAATATTAAACAGTAGAGGTCCTAAAAGGCTCCCTTGAGGGACCCCGGACCTAACAGTTCTCCATTCAGAATAGGCACCATCTAGTTTTACACGTTGTCGTCTCCCGCGAAGGTAGGCCGACATCAGTTCAATACCACTATTCGAGAACCCATATGCTTTAAGTTTTGCTAGTAACAGGCTGTGGCAGACAGAATCAAACGCTTTACTTAAATCAATAGCCACTGCTGCCACAGCCTCACGTCTGTCAAGACTAGCCCTCCAGTCCTCGGTCATCTTTAACAAAGCGGTGCAGCAGGAATGCCCCTTTAAGTATCCAGATAGATTCAGCGACAATTTCATATAGAATTCCACATAGATCTGATCAAACATCACTCTCTCGTATATTTTAGATAGAGCAGTTAATACAGACACCGGACGGTAACAAGTTTTATCTGTCTCATCAAGTTTCTTGAATACAGGAGATATGTCCCCGCTCTTCCACACAATAGGCCACACCCGGTTAGCAATGAAATGATTAATTAAATTAGTCAGTGGGAGTGCAATTGTTGAGGATGATAGTCTCAGTAATCGCTGAGAAATTTTATCACAACCGACGGCCTTTCGCGGATTTAATTTGTCCAATATTTCCTTAATATAAGGCTCTCCAACAGGACTAAAACCGAGATCTCGAGTTGAATCATTTCTCTCCATAACAGCTTTGACGCTTGGGTGATCCTTAAAGTCCTCAATTTCTAAACAATTGCCATCACTTCCCGCAACTTCACAGAAATATTTATTAAATGTCTCAGCAACGCGTACAGAATCAGTGACCACCATTTCATCCTCTAGTAAGATAATCTTAGACTGTTTTTTGGTCTTTCCAGGTAAGAGAGGCTTCATCTTGCTCCAAAATTCGCCGTGATGTTTTGTGTTGACAGCAGCGTCAACACAAAAAGAACGCAAACCTTTCCGCTTTAATGACGTTACTTTATTGCGCTGTTTTCTGTAGTACTCCCAAGAGTTCTCTGTTGGCTTTCTTTTGTGGAGTTTAAATAAGCGGTTGCGAAGAGAAATTTCCCGTTGTAATTCGGGTGTAATCCACGGCAATTGGTCACCTCTGACACGTTTTTTCTTAAGTGGCGCATGCACATCCAAAACGTCATTGTATAACTTAGCCCAGTGATGCCACAGATCATTTACATCTTCATAGATATATGCAGTATCCCAAGGGACATTCTGTAAGTCAGCAATAAATTGTTCTTTATTAAAATTCTTGAGGCTTCTGTACTCAATTTCACGTGGCTTGGGTCTCGGTAATTTATTTTTCCTCACAGCATACACGAGATCGTGATCACTTAGTCCGAGATGCAAATTGCCGCACTTTGCATATCGTTCTGGATGACTTGTGAGAATAATATCAATAAGTGATTTCGTCTTATCTGTGACTCTTGTATGTTCAGTTATCTGATTATCCAAGCAAAACCTATCACAAAAATCTAGTAATGTTCCATTTGCATGATCTACGCTCATATCCAGGTTAAAGTCTCCTAATAATAAAAGCTCCTTTCGCGTTTTGTACATAAGTTCAGTTGCTGAAGTTAACGACGTAATAAAGTCAGTGACTTTGCAGAACTTTTGCGATCTATAACACGCACAAACTATGAACCGAGATTTTCTCGAGTCCATTACGTCTAAACATATAGACTCAGCTGATTCAGGTTCCAACTTGCGTCTTCGATATATTGATAGATCCTCCCGTACATAAGCCACTAAGCCCCCAGCGCCCTTTTTATGATCTCTTCGAATGAGTCGATATCCTGTTTGTATAAGCAATTCGCCTGAAAAGGAATTGTCAATCTTGGTTTCTGCAATAAACATGATGTCAAATAAATTTCGGTTGAGCACGTCTTTGACTTCATCCAGCTTATTCTGAATTGAGGTAATGCTCAGATAAGCAATCTTCTATATTAGCCTTATAGTAGCTGGAAATATTTGAGGTAAACCAAGCGGCAGAATTAACCACATTTTCAAATTATCATCAAAGATAGTACTTGTGTCCGAAAATTCTTCAAAGAAGCTGTCCGAAATCTGCGACAGAGCACAAGCAGTAGAGTACCAGCTAGCCGATGGGATTCCCGATAGTAGTGAAGAGCTTTGGTGCTCAAACCAGAACATTTTGCATGGGACATATCCGAACAAAACGAGCATTTGACGCCATTGTGATTTTTCCTTAGTGTATTCTCAGACCAAACATACAACTTTGCCGCTTTTAGCTTTACTCGGCCCGGGATTAACCTCAACATTTTCTGAAAGCTTCAGAAAAGCGAATTGCGTTGTAGCAGTATTTTTAATGTAGTAAAGACATCTCAATCAACTGTAGGCTTTCGCTCGGCTCCGCACGTAGTTTTGAAAAGAAGCTTTATCTCCAATATTGAGCACCCTTTCCCGAGCAAAAAAAGGCCATATTAGGCACTGAACGTTCACTATCCGCCCTTCCAACTTGTCAACTTTAGCAGTTCGTAAATATAACTCATTAGTCGACTCATTTTGATTAAGGGTCGACTTCATAAAAATGTGAAAAGTTAACAAAAAGTATAAATTCACAGAGCTTTGGAAGATACGTCTTCCCATCATCACGACCGCTGACCAACAAAAAAGGCCAGTTGCCTTTCAGCGCTCACATAAGGATTATTATAAGAAATATGGAAAGTTTTCAGCGACAGCAATAGAAGATTTTATTTTTTATTTAAAATTTATTTTAGCAATAGAATATGTCACAAATAAGAAAACTGTACGTTTAAAAATGGAATAGGTGTTGTCAGGAGATGTCATAATTTCTATAACAAAAGGTTTGCCAATGACTCAACATTTTCATTTTTAACAGACGTTTCGGCTAATACTTAAGCCTTCATCAGTGATATGAAAACGAAGTTCGTTGTCATACACTATTTTAAATTAACGTTGCGCGAAGCTTCCACGCGAGACCATGTAGTTATGCTCGCGCGATGCCTTTGTAGGCTTCCGGAAGTACAATATGGTCGTTTCCAGCGTTCGGGTCCAAAGTTGAAACCAGGCTTCGAGGAAAAGTCGCTCGTTGTAATTCGCTTCAAAACCAACGATCTGGGCGTTAGTAAAAGCCATGCTGTGGTTGAAATGATGGACATGGTTTGCAACTTTGGAATTTGGTCAAAACCTGTCACTGCCTTTTTGTGCTCCGCTATTCGGGTGTTTAAAGATCTTTCTGTTTGGCCATAGTACACAAAATTACACTTTGTGCAATTGATTTTGTACACTGTGCCTGATTTCTTGCGGTCAGAATCGTCTAGCTCACTGGAGCACGGAAAAAGGCTGTTGATGGGTAGTTGTGGTTTGTAACCTACTTTGACCTTTTGTTGTTTCAAATTGCGAACTATTTTCTCGGAAACGCCCTGTACATACGGCAGCACTACAATAACCACGAGCGACTTTTCCTCGAAGCCTTGTTTTCCACTTTGGACCCGCCAAGAACAATTCCAATGGTTTTGTGAGCTAGATGATTCTTACCGCCAGAAATCTGGCACAGTGAACAAAATCAATTGCACACAGTGTAATTTTGTGTACTATGGCCAAACAGAAAGATCTTTAAACATCCAAATAGCGGAGGAATTCTGCTTCAAATCCACATTAGGTATCCCTGTGTAGTCTTCTGGTTAGGAATTCTGCTTCAAATCCACATTAGGTACCCCTGAGTAGTCTTTTGGTTAAGCATTTTCCTTGATATCAACCATAGGTACACCTGAGTAGTCTTCTGGTTAAGCATTTTGCTTGATATCAACCATAGGCACCCCTGAAAAGTCTCCTCCACCAAGCGCATTTTTGTTGTCGGAACAGAGGTGCTTACGCACCCAACAACAAGCAATAACCACGAATATTGCGCCAAGTGAACTAGAAACTGCGATAATGATGGTGTACTTTGTAGACACTGGAAAACAAGAGAAAGTATATCAGAAGTAATATCCACTATAAGCGTTAATTCGAATGCTAGTCGCTGTACCTCACAACACTCACAAGGTTCAATAAGTTTCTAAAACGTTTATTTTATAGAAAATATGTTCTTCTTGACACAAGCTTCGAGTCCTTAACGGGAATCGAGCCCACGACCTTCTGATTACTGGTCAGAAGCTCTACCCACTGAACTACAGGAACTCATGTAGGAAACAGGTCACTTAGCTTGGTTCTTATAGATGGGACATCGGGTATATGTCCCGCTAACTGTTGGATCAATATATCCATACCTTAACAAATTAGTAATTCTATAAATATCTTCAGCTTAGAAATAATTATAGAAGAAATATTTGTGTTGACACAAGCTTGTATATTTTAATCAATTCCTAAACTCTATCAACTATAGTGCTTAAACATTTTTTTCGGCTAGAAAGTGAAATTCTGACACACGCATGCAATTACTTTACTTTTACGTGATTGGCTTATCAACTGACAGCCAGTAACCGGGTCAACAAAACATGTAATGCAAAGTTCTCGACAACGCATAACGCGAACTTTAAATCAATCAAATACGGTTCCTAGAAGTCCATCTCTTATCACGAAAGTCGTGCACTGATTCGAGCATAACAGCTTTAACATAATTGATGTTATGAGCTGAAATGACTAGATAACTTTGAAAATTTATTTGAAAGGCAGATATAAGGAACATCGGAAAAAGTTTAGAAAATAACTTAAGTTGCTGCAAGGTTCATAAAAGTTCATTCAGGAAAACATGATCAGTTTTCTCCAAAAAAGTAAATTTGATTTTTTTTTTCAATCTATTTATCTTTTATTTGTTTGCCCTTATATATTGTTAAATAAATTGCAAGCCATTGGCATACCTGGGGACCTTCTGAATTGGATGACTAGCTATTTAGCAAACAGAAAGCAGTTTGCCATTGTAAATGGGTTTACCTCACAGACAAAAGTTGTGAGTTTGGAGTACCACAAGGCTCCTTGCTGGGCCCAAGATTCTTCTCCTATTATGTAATTAACCTTTCTGAATCCGTTGCTGAAGAAGAACTGGCCATCTATGCTGATGATACAACACTTTTTGTGGTTGGGAACAATGTGGAAGAGGTTATTGACAAGTTAAATTAAAGCTCTATCAAGTATTAACCAATGGTGCAGAACTAACAAATTGACTATACATTCAGGAAAATCAGAATGCATAATCATGACTCAAAGAAACTTTTGTGGCCCATTTAAACCAGTTATGCTTGGAAACAAAGTTCTGAAGTTTGTCAATGAAACTGAGTGTTTCGGCATTATAATAGACAACCAATTATCTTGGCACAGCCAAATCGAAGAAATTTGTAAATCATCTGGTAAGAAGGTAAATCAACTAAAAAGGCTTAAGTATCCATCTAAGGCCACATTACAATCTATTTATTTTAATACCATTAATCCTATTGTTACATATTGCAACTTAGTTGGGGGTACTTGCTCACCCTCATTATAATTGAATGAAGTGGAACATATCCATGCCAAAGAAGCTACTGTAAGATCATTTATAGGCTATCTGATAAAAGTGAACAAGAAGCCTTAACTTTCATTAGCTGGGATTCAATTAATCTCATGTATAAGAGAAAGTTACTAACATTTATGTTTAAGGTACATAATTCTGAATTACCAAAGGATATTATTAAGCTTTTTGACATTACCAGTAGTCATGCATACAATTTACGTAATGGCATTAAGTATAATGTCTCTCATTTCAACGTAGACATAGGTAGAGATTCGCTAAGATACAGAGGAACTGTCCAGGAATTATATTCAGGTACCTTAAAGGAAGCTCAGAATCTTAATATATTTAAATCAATTCTTAAGAAAAATAGAACTTTACTGCATAACAACGAATCTTGTATTATTTCTAGTAAGAATCCAGAGTATATATATTTTTAATTATACTTAGGCTAGGAATTTTATTTATCTTTTTAGATAGTTTAGCAGGTCCACATCAGCTTCAGTGGTCGATTTTAAGAAAAATTCCTGGTTGTACATGGGGCAACCAAGTGGTCAGTTTGCGGTCGTCCCTCATGAAATGAGGTCGTCCCACACAAACTGAGCCAGGGTCTAATTTGATTGTCGTATTCTTCATTTTGCCACTAGCAGCGGCAGCAAGTAATTTACAAAATCATTCTGATAACTAGACAAAAGACTACAGCGTCCCAATTATTATAATGAACAGCAAAGCTCCAATTTATTATAACACCAGCGAGATATCTCCACATATTGACATGCACAAGAAAACACTTGGTGAGCCGCAAGATCACAAGAAAACACACATGAATGGGTAGTTTTTGCCTCTAAACAGCGTGTTTTATTCATAAAGCAATTTGACATTCATTAGTTTCTCTTATTCGATTATTAGTCATCTTATCTTGCAGGTATATAGTTTGTTTAACTCTTACGTAGCAGTTGGGACGTGACATGTACTGTAAAGACAAAGAAACGATGCCGGAAAGTCCAACTTAATGACATTTATTCAAAAAGTTATAAAATCAACAAAGAGATTACCGCTATAATAGTTAAAAAAAAAAACCCTCTTAACTGATGTTATCTTATCAAAAGAAGCAAATAGCTATTGCGATTGTACAAAAGATTTTTAAATAGTTTTTATTCATACTTATATTAAGCAGTAATCAATCTAATACCTTTGTAATGATCGAAAAATCTTCCTTAGTTGTCAAAAGGACGACTAAAAGGCCTCATTGCGGTTACCCCATGTAATTTCTTGTCGTCACGGACGGACGACCGTAAAAATCGAACACTGAGCTTTCACCTGCCTCTTGTAAGATAACCTGCTTTACCAAATAAACTGTGTGTGTGTATATCTTACACAAAATATTTATGTAAGTGCGCAGAAGAGTTTTTCTTAGACCATGCATAAAAGCTTAAAATAAGATGAATAAGCATGATTTACCGCAGAATGAGCACTGAATTACCGCATAGTTTCGGACTTTTTATTGCTTCTTCTCAGAAGCCCTGTCTAAGTAGTCTTCTGGTTAGGAATTCTGCTACAAACCCACATTAGGTACCTCAGAGTAGTCTTCTGGTTAGGAATTCTGCTTCAAATCCACATTAGGTACCTCAGAGTAGTCTTCTGGTTAGGAATTCTGCTTCCAATCCACATTAGGTACCTCAGAGTAGTCTTCTGGTTAGGAATTCTGCTTCCAATCCACATTAGGTACCTCAGGGTAGTCTTCTGGTTAGGAATTCTGCTTCCAATCCACATTAGGTACCCCAGAGTAGTTTTCTAGTTGGGAATTCTGTTTCAAATCCACATTAGGTACCCCAGAGACTGAGATGTCCGCTGGTTAAGTATTTTGATTGATGTCAACCATAGGTACCCCTGAGTAGTCCACTGGTTAAGCATTTTGACAGATGTCAATCATACCCTGGTACAACACGACACACGGGGACAAGCAGGGGTCAAGCAGGCTAAGGTTTTACATGCTAAGAAAACGGTTGGACTGCAACAATTATTAATATTAACTTTAATGATTACAGTTTTAATGACTGTGAAACTACTAATCTGTTAAATGTTTTAACATTTCTAGAATCAGACAGCTAGATAACAGACCATTTCATAGTTGCTGAAAGGTAACAAAGCCTCTACATGAAACCGAGGCGAAGGTTAACCCGGAACAGTTTTTGAAGACTGTGGAAATAATTATCATAAGAAAGAAACGTCTATTATTTCCACTTCTCTAACTATGCGAGGTTTCATGCAGAAGCCTGGTTACCTTTCAGGAACTGTGAAATGGTCTGTTGCATCAAAAAGGAGAGTTGGACTTACATTTTGTCGAAAAGGATGCCATGAATCCTGGGTATCGTCCATTGGCATTTGTTTTAAACTTAACCACCATGTACTGTCCAGAAGATGTTAAAGGTTCTGGAACAGTGCTACCACAGAATCGTCCCATCGATTCACCGAATGCATTAATGGAGTCATACACCTCTACATAGTCAGCTTCACAATCCTTGCTCGATTCCAGATGAAACGACTCAAAGGTAAGCATTACGGCGTTCAAACTGTTGGTACTTTTGAGTGTAAAGGTACATTCAGCATCATTGCTGTAGTCGTTGGGATATCCATCACTAGCCAGGGAACCAATAGCACCTTCCAACGTTATAAAATTGTTGATACTGGAACAGGCAACTGAGAGAGGCTCTACGAAGCGAGAAAATAGCATTAAGTGATAATCATTTTTCTAGCTGAACACAACCTAAATTAACGATATGATGTATAAAATATGTACTGAAACCCTAAATATTACAATGTAATTTATTCTAATTTAAGAGACTAACATAAATATGTCATGTAAAGCCCTGTCTACACCAGCACATTTTAAGTGACAATTTTCATTTGAATTTATTAAAAAAAGTCAAATGGAAAAAGATTTTTATCCTACATTTTTAAAAAACGCACGATGTTTCGGCGTTACGTTATCAAGTTAAAAAATGAAAAAGTATAAAATATGATATGAATATACAAAATGTGAAACAATACATAAAATATCTGAGAGTCCTATATGGTTATAAAACACAGACACAAAATGAAAAAATAATATAAAAAAAAGAAAACATCACGTAAACAGTTTGGCAAGAATGGAGTCGATTTGCTTGTCAAGAGAAGGCTTGATGTCTATTACAAACAACATCTCGTAGACTAAGAAGTCAAACTGGCTGTTACATTTTCTCAGAACTTTGAAAAGGTGGTCAATCTTTGTTCTGTTGCTGCCTTGCTGTGTTTCAAGATGTTTAGCGATGGCAGAACAACGAGGTTCACTTATAAATGTGTTGATGTAAGTGTCGGGTAGTGAACCCGACATAATATGTATCGAAGAAATCACATTGGAATTAGCCAATTTCAAAAATACCATAATACTCTTTATTTGTTCGCCAAAAGTTTGCATAAACATTGTTTCCAGTTTCTCTTGGGATCATTCTAAGTCACAAGAGAAAATGAAAACAATGCTTACGCAAAATTTTGGCGGACAAAGAGTATTATGGTATTTCTGAATTAGTTGATGAGCATGCAACGCATTCAGTGTTAACGATGGGTGGCTTTTTTCCTCTGACACTCGGAGTTTTACAGCTTTCTGCTAGTAAAGACTTGGTTTACGTCCACATCTTTGCTCCCAGAGAATAGATATTTTTGCGTACGCGATTGCTGATTTTTAAAAGGCAATACTATGTAACAGCTGAAGGGTATGCTGAATACACGGTGCACATTTTATTATCTGGTTCCTAGGTGAACTTATATATAGTGGAATAGACCAATCTTTTGACAATTTCATTTGACAATTTTTATTTGCCAATGTAAACGAACAAAATGAAAGACAAACCGAGAAAGCTTAACTTCATTGTGAAGTTCAGTAATGTGAAGACAAGAGATATAAAACGCAATATTTCGGTTTAATGTTAAACCATCGTCAGGCTATTAAAATGTACAAAAACATGTACGGTTTAAATACTGCGTGAAATTTAAATACAGCAGTTGGGACAGAAGCTCACTGGAAAAAGAATAGTTCTCTAGTAGCCTCGATGCTCAAGTTAATTACAGATCGCTTTGATTTGATACAGTTAGCTTCTTCAAACGGAAGTAAATTTCAGTTGGTGTCCGTGCCAGTAGGAGAAGAGAAATAAGATGGAGAACAAAGATGGAGAAAGTTGTGATTAACAGCAAGAAAACATTAGTTTGGCTTATATGTAACTGGGCGGACGTTGTTGGCGCAGTTGGGAAGATCAGTCTGCTTTCCAACCACAAGGTCCCAGGTTCTATTCCGGCAGTTTGCCGAGATTCGAATATTTGTGTGACCTTCTACTCCGCCTAAGCCAACTCAGCTTTCCATCCTTCTTCAGGTACATGGCGTATCATAGTTGTTGATTAAATATTTTCTTAAGTGTTGTTTTCCTTTAAAATTCCAAATAGTAAATTCTAAAAGAATCGTTCACCTTTTCTAAAAGAAGAAATTGCTCCTTGAATTTTCGAAAAAGTTACCAATTTTCAAACAATCCCGCCCAGAGGTGTAATGAAAGCTTTCGTGCTTCGAGGCCTTTTTACTTCTTTTAAGGAGACTTCTAGCTTTTCTAAAGAAATTGCCACTGTTCTTCAGATATAAAGGATGCTACACTCGGTTGCAATAATAGATTCTTTTCTTTAATCGTTGTTAGTGGCATCACTCAGTATAAATATTATTATTCACTTCTCTTTATCATGAAATGGGATTGCATTCGCCCGAAATATAGTTAACACTTTCTTTTCATGTCCACTTCCTAATAAACAATACATTTTATAGGGAAGAATCTGTGGGGGCAAGATTTGAAAACCACTTTATTGCGAAATTGAGATGCACATCCGAGTCCCATGAAACAACAGCGCGTCAGTCTACCATCAACTCTATTCAATATGCCGAACGCAACCATACCAACGGCCGTTACCTCAAACGTTTGAGAAATTGTGTGAAAATGATAGTTGCCCCATTCCCTCCTACATAGTATTGTTTCTAGCACTACTGTCAAAGGAGAATGGAGTGAGATGATACGGGAATGTGTCGAGGAGGGATGATGGGCATGTTTTGAGAAAAGCTTTAGTTTGAACTAAAGGGCAAGAGGAAGCGACGACGACCAAATATGACATGGAAGATGCAAATGGAGAAGGAGAGCAAGAGTGTTGGTTTGGAGATAAGGATGCCATGAATCGAGCGGGATGAAGATTGCTGCCAAATTATATTTCAACCACTTTTCTTACTACTCTATCGTATTATTATTATTATTATTATTATTATTATTATTATTATTATTATTATCATGATGATGATGATGATGAATATGTGCCGACCTAGATCTTTCTCAATATGTATATCATATAGAGGCTTTGCACGGTCACGTGACTTTGGAACACTTCTTAAAATACATAACTTTTCGACCATACTTCTTCTTTTGACCAGTATATATTGAAGACAATGCTATCGTTAAATGGTTTTAAGCAACTGCATGCTGAAAGTAATGTTTGTTCGGATTTGATGAGATATGCAAAAAACTTAGGATCTCAGTTGCATAATTTGGTTTTGCTGCCATAATTTTCTGGGAAACTTTAAAAACTGATGTTCTGAATCAAAAAGGTTGCTCAACTTAATGTGCTTTTTGAGCGTTTATGTCTAAAAGACTAAAAAATTTAAGAGGTTGTCCGCGTAAGAACGGATAAGGCAAATTTCGGACCATCTCCGATCGGCCTCATTTTTTCAGTGAAAGTCAACCATTATATCCAATGTAGAAATATCGCATTTATTTGAATCAACTC
>JAOBAY020069122.1:0-11947 GCA_025331085.2 Zoanthus sociatus | reverse complement strand
TAATAACAGTTGCCGGCGACGAAGCGATTCACAGACGGCGAAAATCGCCGGTCGCCGGCCAAAAAGGAAAACCCTGAACAGTGGCTAGGAGATTGCACTCGTTGTGCAGAGTACCAGAATAAAAAATCAGTAGGGTCTGGACGAAAGATTGATTTAATGATATTTAAATACACTGAAGATCTTGACACAGTAACATAGCTCTGAAAAATCACTAAAATTGCCCATTTTTATGACTCAGCTTGTTGGTAGAATCTAGAATACTCAAGTTTCAGTTTTCAGTAAAATCTCACGTTTTAATGGTAAGCTTTAAATCTCCTGGTTTTTAGTGAAATATATCCAGGTTTTTGGTGCTAAAGGATTGAGAGGTCTGTATAGTACTATTAAATCAAAGTGTATATCTCAGTTGAAATTTGAAAAGATATAAAAAAGAGACTGAACTGGTCTCTTGCTACTAAATTTGATTCTACTTTTTACTTCACGGACCCAAAAACAATATTATAGTAGTTACCAGCCTCCCATTAATGGTCAGTGTGAATCCAGAAGTAATTCTTCCCAATTTAAAACACAGATTATTATTTTTACCATGAAGAAAAATCATAATCAATTTTTTTATGCCATCACCATTAGAAAAGTAAAAACATTTTATACATACAAGAAACCTGAACTTGTATATACACGTTAATTATAATAATGTATCTTAACCGTTTGACTCAATGGCAGTCCTTGTCTTCCTCTTAAGATATAGCTCATGACCAGTTCTCAAATCTGTTCTAGGTACTAAAAATTCCAGCACTCACAGTAACCGAAACACCACCATAAGGTCTCTTACCTGTCATTGAAGTAGCAGAAGTGATCAACTTCCTCCCAGACATCCCCATTACTTCTGAATTCATCCCAGTTCATGATTGTACCGTACCTACAAAATGCTGTCTTACAAATGTGTCATAATTGTATTAATTTGTTTTATATTGTAAAAGTCTCATTTTATAACCTGAAAATGGTCAAGTGTACCAAAAACATTTGTTTTTAATAGTTTTTAATAAATTTAATACATATTTTTAGCTTTGCATTATTAATAATTTCATTTTCTGTTAAGGTGTTTCATTTTCAATTATTCTTTTCATTTACTTAATTTTTGCAACTAAAATAAAAAAGTGTTTTCTCATTAAATCTAGAAATATTTTGAAGAGCTTGCAGTAATAAAAGAAAAGCAGCAAGAAAGAACCAACCAATTTGTTTTGGGCCACAATCAAGCAAGAAACCTTGTGAGAAAATTGAGGGATAAAAACAGTAATCTTAAGAATGAACTACTCATGGAAAAGAAAAAAGTTACAGAGTTAGAAACGCAGATTGCCTTGAGTGGTGCATCTTCTGATCTTTGTGAGGGAGCCTCAACTCTGAAGGAAGAGCTCAAGAGAGTACAAACTGAAAATTTGAATCTCAAGGCAGAAAATGAGACACTTTCTCAAAACATTAACATGTTAAAATCCATAGTACAAGAGGTGAGGAAATTTAATTAAGATTATTTTTTATTCTGAAAAAGCAATTAAGATTACAGTAATCTTTGAAATTCATAACATTAATATTTATTTTCTCTTAATAGCAAAAGCTTCTGCATCTTGCTAAACCATAGAGGTTTTATTACACTTAGTTCCCAGACATTCACCCAGTCTCCAGGTTAATTTTCCTACTGGGATATTTAGGACTTTGTTTGCATACTGTGTTAAACATTTTGGGGACTCTTTAGCAGCATATAAACAGAGACACTACTTAAAATTTAAAATCAACTTTAGCCTCTTAGCTTAGATGGATTCTTCTTGGAGGTTCCATTGAAATTTTCTGAGGTGCACCCTCAGGGTTTGTTGGGAGAAAGGCGGTGGGATGTATCAAATACCAGCTCCTTTAAATCAGGGGGAAGAAAATGGTTAGAAGATAGGGTTTCCCCTGTAATAAGAACACCTTTTGGTCAGTGAGGAGGAACGTGGTATAGAAAATAAGGAAATGTATCAATTAAGATCATCTCTGGGCCAGTTGGAATGAAGTGGTAAAAAGATGGGTGAATGTATCAAATTACAATATCTTCGGATCAGTGGGGAGAAAGTGGTAAGAACATGGGGGAATGTATCAAATAACAACATCTTTGGATCAGTGGGAAGAAAGTGGTAAAAAGATGGGGAATGTATCAAATAACAACATCTTTGGATCAGTTGGAAGGAAGTGGTAATAACATGGGGGAATGTGTCAAATAACAACATCTTTGAATCAGTGGGAAGGAAGTGGTAATTACATGGGGGAATGTGTCAAATAACAACACCTTTGGATCAGTTGGAAGGAAGTGGTAATAACATGGGGGAATGTGTCAAATAACAACACCTTTGGATCAGTTGGAAGAAAGTGGTAATAACATGGGGGAATGTATCAAATAAAAACAGCTTTGGATCAGTTGGAAGGAAGTGGTAATAACATGGGGGAATGTATCAAATAACAACATCTTTGGATCAGTGGGAAGGAAGTGGTAATAACATGGGGGAATGTATCAAATAACAACATCATTGGATCAGTGGGAAGGACGTTGTCAGAAGATTTGGTAATTTTATTCAAAACATCAAAATAACCCTAACCCTAAGTCGCACAGGAAAGCGCTATGGAGCAAGAAAGTTGAGGAATGTGGTGAGAGGATAGGGGAACATATATTTTGAAAATAATGAAATTATTGAATCAGTTGGTTAGGAATTGGAAAAACACTAAATAATGAGAAGCTTGGAAAGAAGGGAATAATCATTGTCTAGAATGAGCTGCAAATAAAGAGAAATTTAAATATAATACCTTCTTTTTTACAAAGTGTTGTATGAGTCAGTCTTTCTGTGCACTTTTTGTTTTATTAAAGATATCCAGTTATTCTTTTTTTCAGACAAATCAAATGGATGCCAACTCAGAAACATGGAAGGCTTTAGAATCGCTGAATATCCTATCTGCTGATGTGAGGAGCTCTGTTGGTTCAAAAGCTCAAGAACCTCTTAGTATTGGAAGTTTGAAAGACCAATGCACAAAGTCAGCTATTGACAAAGAGATTCTGAAAGTTGATTATGACAAACTCCAGATTGAAAAGTCGCAAGTGGATGAGCAATTTAACATGATTCGTTTGGAAAACAGTAGACTTTTGACAAATAATCAACATCTCATGAAAGAAAAAGAGGAGCTGTGCCAAATGCTAACAGAAGAAAAAGCTAACAACATTGCAAATGAAGAAAAGCTAAATAAGGTTTTATCAGAGAAGTTTGAACTTGAACAAGCAATGAGCACTTTGCAGCAGCAATTGGAAGTGGAAAAGGGAAGAGCTTTGGAAATAAACATAAGAAATCAAGAGCTTGAAAAACAAACTAAAGAGTATGAAACACAGCTTGAAAAGATAAGTGAGACTAATGTCGAGTTCATTGATGCACACCACAAAAATAAGGAACTTGTTGAGAAGATCAGAGAGCTGGAAAGAGATCTCGAGCAAGGAAAGGTATTGAGACGTTAGGAGTAGTTACAGAATGAACCCAGTTTAAAAAATAGTTTACACCAATTACAATACACTATAGTAAATGCTCATTTAACAATTCGATCTTGAGGGTAAACTACAATATAAGTCATTATGCCATGAAGTTACAAGTTGTATGTATTGCAATCCATGAAGCTGACAATACTTATTATCACAATAACAAAAATTCTGCACTTCTAATACTGTTAATAAGGTCAGCAGTTGAGGGCCTTGAATGAATTTTAAAGAGGATTGCATACTTTAGAGGCCTAGGTGTTGGGAGCATTATAGACAGAGAGCATACTGACCTAACTACAATGGATCCACTACACTACTTATTATCGTCATCATCATCCATTCACTTCTTGCAAAGGGCAGTCATTTCACATTTCCATTTCCCTTGACCAATTTAACCTAAATACTAGATTCTGTTTTTGAGATCTTCTTTTTTAAGTTTTTTTTTACGTGTTTTACGTACTTTTTCCTTTCGTTTTGACAAACTTAACATTCTAATTCATTATATTCTCCCTATCTCTTCTCTCTTCTCCACATGATTATGACCAAACCATCTTTGTAACACATATCAGTATCCAAATCTTAATTTTCGATAAATATGTATTAATGGTTTCTTTTAAGTTGTGGATCTATGGATTGTCATCTTATCTGAAAAGCCACAAAATTTTAAAACTTTGCTGTAGCATGTTGCATGCTGCATTTTTCTCTGAGGTATTTTGTGAAGTGTAAATATGATAGTTTTCATCTGTTCATTGTTAGCATTACCTAAACATGTTTTTTTAAACGTTACCATGGTTGTATAAATATCTTCAGCTTGAAAATAAATTTAAAATAAATGTTCGTATTGACACAAGCTTCTTTTTCTCAGAAGAAAAACCTTCCGAGTCCCTAACGGGAATCGAACCCATGACCTTCTGATTAAATAACGGTCAGACACTCTACACACTGAGCTACAGAAACTCACATTGGAAACTCACTTAACTTGGTTCTTACAGATGGAACATGGGTATATGTCCTGCTAACTGCTAGTTCAATTCAATATATCCAAACATTAATAAATTAGTACTAATTCATTACTACCAATTTACTGACGTATAGATGTTCCATCTATAAGAACTAAGTTAAGTGACCCATTCCCTATTTGAGTTCCAGTAGCTCAGTGGGTAGAGCAGGGCCGTAGCAAGGGGAGGGGCCGGGGGGCCTGTGCCCCCCTCCCCAGTTTTTACTCCAACGTTTGTTACTACTATTGCTACACAGAAAAAAGGGGGTTATTTCACTAGTTTTAATCATTCTGAGTTTGTTTCAAATGGAATTCAAAACCCAGGAAATACGTTTTTAGATAAACTAATTTTCAAACTTTTTCGGGGAGCATGCCCCCGGACCCTCCTAGAAGGCTTTTGTTTTTGATACTTGGTTGTGCCCCCCAGTTTTTCAAGGCTTGCTACGGCCCTGTAGTATCAGCATATATTCACAATACATGTCATCATTTACCGTATTCTCTGTTTCTTTATAAATATGTTTTTGAATAAACATTAAACCAGAGATAAACGCCAGCTCAATGGGCCACTTGGCTTTTAAAGGATATACATAGTTTTAGCGTTAGATTCTAATCCAGCCATTATTTTACAAGTTATGAAATTAAATGTTAACCACTCTCATTGACGTAGATCGCTGATGACGATATCACTCAGTTACTGGTCACTAGAGAAGATGGCAATAGAGAGGTAAGTTGATTTGGTAATTTCTCTTTTCTGGGAAAATATTCACACTTTTCCTTAGGGTTTAGGGAAGGGTTGAATTTAGGTCTTGGGGAGGGGTAAGGTTAGTGTCAAAATTGGGATGAGGTTTAACCTTGGGTCTGTGGAAGGTTAGGGTTAGTGTCAAGATTAAAGTTAAGATTTTCCGTAGGTTTGGGGGAGTTTAGGGTTACTGTTAAGATTGGGGTCAGGCAACGTGCTTGTGAGTATACTCAAATGGTGATAATGATACTCTACAGTGCAACTCCGGTGTAAAGAAGTGCCAAAGGAGAGGACAAACTTTGTTTTATCAGGGACTTTGTTGGATCGGGATTCCACTGCAATCTATTTTCATTTTAGGCTTTTTTTCAAGAACAACTGAAGAAACACGACAAACAGTGTGCCTTGATCCAAGCCAACCTGGACGCTCAGGAGAAGATTTTAAGGTAGTTCACAGATTTTCTCAATCTAATTTACAGAGGTTCTGTAATTGTAATGTGGTAAGGCATTCAGTAGAGTAAGATAAACATCTATTAATATTTCGCATACTGTTTCAGAACCTTAGTGTTAGTACAAATAAACATGTTGGACTGAAATGGCACGTCTTTTGGAGAGTACCTGATAAGATCTTTTATTCTCTTTATCAAATATTGTCTCCATCTATACAGGATTAACTCACGACTATTCACTGCAGTAATTCTTTCTTCATTGTCATTCACCAAGTTGTATTTAGACAGTTGACAGACTTCGAGGATCTTTTTACCTACCAAGGTTATTTTGTGCTGCTAATCTATGTTAAAGATTATCCTTATTAAATAATCATATGAAATATGTATTTATCAAATAAACAAGAAAAGAAGCAAAACTGTCGAGAATTAAATTGCGTCAATTTGTCCATCTGTGTGCTTTGTTGTTTCTACTCGTGGCGTGTAAAATCTATATCATAAAGCAAGTAAAGAAGCCTAAGCCGTGTATTACACTGTGATAAAACACTCCGGACATTTGAGAATCTACATTTCCCTCGTAATCTCAAATGCCCGTCATGTTTTATCGCAGTGTAATACAAGGTTTAGGCTTCTTTATTTGTTAATTAATGGCTCCTTTGTATGGCAACCCTTGATGATCATTTATGTGAACTGTTCCATTTTGTCTTTTCCTTCTAGTGCCCTTACTTCAGCCAACGCTAAGTATGCCTCCACAAGACAGGCTGTAAAGGAAACGGGACAAAGGTATGGAAGTAATTTTGACAAAAAGCTATCAATAGTGCAAGAGAGGGCTATAAAGAACTGGCCATTTAATTCGTAATGATTGTGTTTTATAAAATAATTTGGATAGTACATGCGTTTGATTGGTCAACAAGTGTGTTTTCATGGCGCCATGGAGCACGAAAATAAGCAATATGATTGGCTGTCTCCAAGATGTAAGAATTTACAGTTTCATGAAATAAATTAAAACTATACATGTGCGCTTTGTATATCGTCTTTCTCTTTGTTAAGATGGAAAATAATTTTATAAAACAAATAAAAAACCTCCATGCCATTATAGCTTGGTGAAACCACGGCAAAGTTTGAAAATGTTTGAACAGGTTAAAACTCTCAACTGCTTTTCGGGTTTTAACTGATCTGCTCTCGAATTTTCATAAGCATCTCTGTTTTTACCAAGCTGTGAAGACACTGAGAACGTGTTTTATTTCTTAAGTATCATTTGCTAACTGGAGCATTACTGTTACTTACTGAGTTAATGACGACACATGCTTGAAGCATACAGTTCAATTTATACTCTGTTAAAGTACTGATGGCGGCTATTTTGTTCTTTTGTCTACTTACAAATTGGCTTAAAAAGTTTGGTACTTGAGTTAAAAGAGTATCAGAAGATTATCTTTCTCCAAACGAGAAGTGCAAAAAGTATTAATATGGCTGCCCTTTTGAAATAGGTCAATTTGTTTTCTTAACTTGCTGTTATATGTGGAGAATAGCGAAAATAAAAAAAAATTGTCAACCTAAATTTTAGTTTTTTTTCTCTTGATGTTGCAGGCGAGACGAAATCTCGCAATTGTATGTCAATTCGTACAACATTTTTTGTGAACTTAAAGGGAAATTCAGGTAAGCAAATTTTTTGTAGCACTGAAAATCAAAGCTACAGTGTATGGTTTTGTCCAATAAGACACCCAAAGTAATGTTTGTTTGCACGCTTTCGTGCATAAACATTATTTAAACTCAAATTTAACCATTTCAGTCCCAGTCAGTTATCAACACCCAACTTCTCCTTACATAACACATACAAAACAAGACATTTGTTAGTGAGAATTGATCTAACAAAGCAAAGTGTTGAATATTAAAAATAAAACTCTCTCAAATTTGTTCAATGAAAAGTTCAGGCCCAAGTTGGGAGAATTTAGCAATACAACTGGGATTGAAAGGGTGAAGTGCAACTATAAAAATAATATTTTCGAGATATGTTGTTTTAAAAAAATACACAAAGTAAAATAGACACATTGCGACAATACTGGTTATAGTAAAAAGCCTTGCCTCACAGCTCCTCGTCTGAGGCCTTATTGGAACGTTATGTTATATTAGATTAATTAGTGAAAATATTTTCACTATCTTCAATCTTTCTATATTGGGAGTCAGGTTGGCGTAGTGGTTATCATTCTCGCCTCCCACCTCTACGACCCGGGTTCGAATCCTGGGCTCTGCGTGTGGGCTGAGATTTGTCGATCTCAATCTGACTCCGAGGGTTTTTCTCCGGGTACTCCGGTTTTCCTCCCTCAGCAAAAATAGACTCCCACCTAATTCCATATGGCTGTGGTGCTGTACTCCGAGGTCGTAGATGGGCCGTAAAGCGGCTAGCATTTGTGTATGTGTATTTGTGTATGTGTTTGTAACCTGTGTTTGTGTGTAATGATTGCGCCTTTAAAATGCTTGCCTCGTTGAGCCGCCTCCTCGTAATTCAGTTCTAACGGCAAGGAGGGCGACTAGCAAGGCTGTTAAAACAATTGTCAGAGAGAGAAGTTGGAGATGGCTGGGCCATGTCATCATGTTTGAGGAGGATATGTGGGGTCTTTTGGGAGCAGTGAGTAACAAACAATGCACTGTATGAAAGGACTGACACGAGGGACATTATAAGAAATATTGTCAAAGGGAGAAGATGGAGATGGCTCGGTCATGTCATCAAGGACAGCAAGAACATCATTGTTGAAGCCCTCCAATGGACGCCAGATGCTGGGGAAAAAACGGGAAAGGCCGGTGGAGACATAAACACGAAACATGGACAGGGAAATCAAGAAGATGAGCTATGAGGGAGATTGGGGAGAGTTTGCGAATAGTGCGATGAATGCAGGGAAATGTGCAAGTAGACGTGAAGAGGATAGGTAAGTTTTAAGCAAGCAAAGAGAAAATAAAGATGCAGTTAAGACTTTGATGTAGAGCTCTAATATACTGAAATTAACTTTTCTACTCGGCATTTCATATCCCATCATTACAATAACAAAATGAACACTGCGTATAAATAAAAAAAGAATACAAAAGAATGTCTGCCCTCACCCCTCCCTTCTCATTTAGGATCCGTTCAATTTGGAATGCAAATATAACAAATCATAACCACAACTACCTGTGATTATCTAAAGCCATGTTTATTAACTTGCATTTTTAGGTATGTTCATAATGCTTTTACCGTTATAACTGTTTAAATTATAATTACACGCCTTTTTTATAAGAACCAGTACATTTTGTTGAGGCTCATTGTTCTTAATTTTTTGGCTGTTTCAGCCTCAGTTTGTTCTTAATTTGT
Source organism: Zoanthus sociatus (assembly GCA_025331085.2). Classification (NCBI taxonomy): domain Eukaryota; kingdom Metazoa; phylum Cnidaria; class Anthozoa; order Zoantharia; family Zoanthidae; genus Zoanthus; species Zoanthus sociatus. Next base: position 2,884 of record JAOBAY020069122.1, on the reverse strand, counting down.
TCTTATTTCTGTGAACGGTTTCAAATGATAAAAAAAATAAGAAAAGGCATTGAAAAACAGTGCTTATTGTCTGAGAAACTTTTAGTAGTACATGAATACGTGTATCATTTGGGACCATAGTTGATATGCTAAATGTGAAACGGTGCTTCTGCGTTCTTATCTCATCCGTGCACGAAGTGCCGAATGAGTGTGAGCTCCGTCCAGCTGATAGCACGGCTTTTAGGACTGGGGCGAGCACTTTTAACAACATTCAGAATTCAAAGATAGCGGATGGATTTCTCTCAGGCTTTGTATTGTGCTTTGTGTGAGTAAAGTCTGCTCCAAAGTAATTGAGTTTAATGCCTGGGTATGTAATAGAATATGAATCGCAGATTATTTTCCAGCTTTAGTGCTACCTGAAGCTTAATCCGGTAAACGCAAACAAAGGTAAAACACCACGGCTTGACCAGAACCTGCACGCATGCGCACAACCAGCTTCACCCGAGTAACAACAAGCAAGTAACAGGAGCAACCGTGTACAGCTATTTCGTCCTTGTTGGGACTCATCAGCACGGTATAGTTTTTTAGCTACAAGCAATTTAGCTACAAGGGCGAGTTCAGAGAACTGTTTTAAGGCTAACTCCCACCGCATGCATGTGGGAGCTTGGTTGGTGTATACCAAAACATACCACAGGCAATGCGTGTGGAGACAGGATCCAAACAGCGGACCTAGGTGGTTCAAAAACACAAAGGTAAAACTCAAACAAGACCGAGGTAAGGAAACAGTGGAGAAAGAGTTAGCTTCCAAAGTTTTTGACTTTGTCAATCTTTGATTCTCAGTAGTTCTTAGAGTAAAGATGGGAATAACACTGTAAAAACCGAAGCAAGCATATCGACTACGGAGCCAACGAAGGATCTTGCGTGCATGGCACTTATTTTTTAAATGACAGGCTATCCATCCTTTAAATTAAGGGGACTCTCTACCCTAAATTATGGTGGATAGTGAAGGAGTAGAAAGAAGTATTTGAGTTAGAAGAATTTTGGGGATGACCGCCAAGCCGTCCCTCCAGACCATGCGAAAGAGCAACTTAGTTAGGGAACGGTTTGGCAATTTTCAATCAAACATTAACTCCAAAATTAAATATTAAACTTTACTAAAATTTCCCCAAACTAAAATTTTTAACATTTACAAAACCTATCTCCTCTCTCAAATCTCATCCAAAAAATCTCAAAATATCATAAAGAGATTTCCTTTTTATTCAATCTGTGATGTGCATAATTATCGGATTTTTCACATTTCAAAATAATGACGGAGATATCATAAAAAATATCACTAAAACAGCGAAAAAATGGTCTTAGAGTAGAGAGTCCCCTCAATAGCAGCAAAAGCAGATCCAATTTCTGAGCTAGGAAACATTTACGTATCCCAATCTACCACTTAGAAAAAAATATTTTTTACCGGCAAAAAGAAAATATTGAAAGTTGTAATTATTGAATAAGCTTTAAAAAAATTGGAACCAGTTAACATTAAATTGAAATTGAAAATGGTAAATGACTTGATCCACGGATGAAATGGCTCACAGCGAGCCCTTTAATTACTGCGCACATTGCGAACTTAAATTACAAGATTCAGTAAAGTTTTTTAAAACTAAAAACATTTTTACTTTTTTTCAGCCTCAGCTTGAGCTTGTTCTTAAATTGTTCTTAAGTTTTGGCCAATCTGAACCTCATTGTTCTTATAAAGTTGTTCTTATTAAAAAAAGCATGTAAAAACATTTTTAAAATTATTTCTACGACTACTTGTTATTCAAAATCTATTTGAATCGATGTTTACTATCATTCACCGTTTTAACGTTTAAACTATCAGCACTAAATCATTTTGTGTTTCGTAAGAAGCTGAACACTTAATGAGATTTCTTGTTGTGCATGCGCATGTGACGGTTGAGGTTCCCCGACTGAGAAAAGCGCATATGACACAGTCGACATTGGTATGGTTTCTCCCCAGTATGGAGAATGTTGAAAGCAGACGGAGGAAAATCGGATTAGTACATACAAACTAAAATGAATACTCAACGTGGCGGGGGAACCTGAGCCACCACGCCTGTACGTGGGGAGCACAGGCGCCCCAGCGGGATATAACAATTTCAATTGTACAACATCTAATATTATTTATTAGGCGAATCTTTGTTTACATTTCCCCCTTCATTAGCACATGTGCGCCAGTTTCTAATAACATTTCAAAATCTGAAACACTGTATATCGAGAGTGTTTTGTAAAATAATTTTCAAATATGAGAGTGATATGCTAAACACTGTTCCTGTGATCTAATTGAGATTTTACAATAAATATATGGCTCATTAACGGTTTTGTTACCCAACTGTTTTAAGTATTTTGGAACCGCCGTATCTTTTTAGGAACTATTTGAATAGTGTCAAAATTTTCATCTCTTTTTTAGTTCGACAAGCTTTCTTAAGTTTTAGACTCAAATCTTGTTTATCTTTGTCGTTAGCGACTTAGAGTTGTATGCTAATGAAACAGAATGTAAATAATGATGTCAGCAAAAATTTGCCTATTGCATCCCATGTTCTAATTGACCGAATCGGCTAAAGCAAGACGTGACTTGAAATGGGTGCCAAATCTAAACAAACACCAATCGCTTGCACGTCGAGCGCTGTCACATTCATCATGCCACACTTTTGCTGCGCCGGAGAAAGCACAAATCATTCTAAAAAGAGCAAGGAACTCTCATTTTATAGCCTTCCTCTCGATAGGGACAGAGATCCGCGTTACTTTAACATAAACAAGCATGTGAAGATCTGCAACACTTCCGAAGAAGAAGAAGAAGAAGAAGAAGAAGAAGAAGAAGAAGAAGAAGAAGAAGAAGAAGAAGAAGAAGAAGAAGAAG
>JAOBAY020069112.1:0-11950 GCA_025331085.2 Zoanthus sociatus | reverse complement strand
AAGTAGCCGTCCCACTCATGACCAGAATTCGACCTTGGTAGTGGGCCAACAGTATCTATTGCTACTCGCTGTAAGGGGTGAAGGGCTCTGACACACGTTAGTTGCGCTTTTGGGGTTCTTGGTGAATCGTTAACTTGTGCACAGGTTGCACAGGCTTTGACGTAGTTTGCCACATCTTCACGCAATCTAAACCAATAAAAGCGTTCACGCATTCGTTTTACTGTTCTGTTCACCCCACGGTGGCCAGAAGATGGATTGTGTAGCTGTTGTAGTATCTGCGGTACAAGTTTCGTTGGGATACATAATTGTTGGTAAAGCTCGTTGTCCGTTTCTTCTTCCTCCCAACGTCTCCAGAAGAGGCCATCCTTAAGGAAGAGGCGATCAAACTGTGCCCAATACGATAACAATTCCCCCCTTATCCCTCAATCTCTTTCCGGGCTGCTCTTTGTCCGTTTTTTTTAACCAATGAGACACCTCGGAAAGCACAGGTCTTTCTCCTGTTCACTCCTGATTTGGTTTCTTTAAGGTGAGGTATGATAAACTGATTGAATGAATACTGCTTCCTCATTCCATGGCATGCGGGAAAGCCCATCAGCATTCCCGTGAAAAAGGCCAGGGCGGTGTTCTATTTGGAAATTACAATCAAAACAGCCCGAGTGGTCCTACCAAGGGTAAATGAATGAGTTCATTACCGCAAATTTGATTTCATAACTCATTTCAATACTCCGTTCTTCAAGAGAAGAGTAGAAAATTCAAAGCAAAACTCGATCTAGTTCTCGAATTTTAATTGGACTAATGAACAATACGTTTATACCATATTTAGGATGCTATGCACCAGGACTTCCCCTGCGAGAAGAAAAATGGCGGGGATGTGTAAACGGCTTGGAAGAGTTTACGAGCCAGGTAAAGCTCTTTCTAAACCTTTGAGAGAAGAGATAATTGAAATGTACAATGAAGAATTCAGCGTAACTGAAATATCAAATGATATGAGAATGACAGTTCGTGGGGTAAACAAGATAATCAACTATTATGCTTATCACGGAACTCTAGTTCCCTTTTGTCATGGTGGTAATGAAGCGGATGTCGTAACGGATGATGTTTTGCATTGTATTGAAATATGGAAGCTTCAGAGGCCTAGCATTTATGCAAGAGAAATACAGAAGAGACTCCTTGGAAGGGATATGTAATGGAAATAAACTTCCATCAATATCAGCAATTAATCCGAGTCTTAAAAGGAAAATTAGGGATGACTCAGAAGAAGCTTACAAGTGTGCCAAAAGAATACATCGACAACAGCGAGAAAGTGGATAAATATTTGAAAATTATCAGTAGAATAGATTCTTCCTCTATGCATTTGTTTGACGAAGCTTTCGTGGTTAAGACAACATCTAATCACCTGTACGGTAGTAGTTAAGTGGCTTAAAAGCTATCGAAGTTCAAAAATATGCGTCAAATGCAATCTATACTTTAAATTTTTTACGTAGTGTTTTTGGTGTAGATTACTATAATATAATTCCTGGTGGATCAAACGGAAGAGAACTTATTTGCTTCGTTGATTATGCACTTGATTGTCAAAGGAATAATGGGTTACCTGTTTTCATTGATGGAGACACTGTTGTCATGGATAACTGTGCCTTTCATCACGGACGTGACACTGAAAGGATGCTTAGAGAGATGTTTGAAGATAAAGGAGTAATTTTATTCTTTTAGCTACCATACTCTCCTCACTTAAATACCTGTGAGTACTGTTTTCATCAAGAGAAGCAGTCACTAAGAGAAAATGAGCATTTTGCACAGTCATTTACAGAAATGGTTATAATGATGCATTGAACAAAATCACAGCCTGCCAGTTATTCAAATATTTCCAACATTGTGGATACTATGTTTGGTAAGTTATTCCATATTAATATGTTAAACAATAATTGTTTTTAAAACCTACTATCATGAAACCTACTATCATGAAAGATAACTATCAAAATGTTAGTTTTTATGAAAGATCTTCTAAAGATTACAACATATACTATTTTTGATAGCAAAAGGTTAAAAACTTACGAGTATACAGCTCCGTGACGTTTTACAGACAATTGTATGTTGCGGCATGAACCCGCCCCTCACCATACATTTCTCTGTAAAAAACAGTCATTTTGCTTGGTAATATTTTCACCATCTTACAACATATAAATTCTAAACTTCAATTAGTAGCGATAAAGTTTTGCTTTTTGTTCTCAATAAAATTGTGAGGAAAAACCTTGAAAAGGTCTATTTAGGCACCAAAAAAATAATTACTTTTTCATCTGGTGCTTAAATTGGATCAAAAAACAAAAATTATTACTGCAACTGACACTTAATTGTAGGGGCAGTTATTAATTGGGATCATTTTAGCAGCAGTGACATTTGAAATTCTTGATTGTAAAATAACATTGTGATCCAAATAAGAGTTTTTTGGCACAAGAACAAACAAATTGAGAACCAAATCTTGCATTTAAAAAATTCTTGTCACTTTCACATAATTTGCGGTGTATTTAAATAGTGGCTCATTTTATGCTGATTGAGTATCATTGCATGGTACAATTTATGGTATAAATGAAATTACAATTGGTGAAAATACAGCATAATATTGCAAGAAAAAGATGTAAAGCTTAATTTATACATTGATTCGGTTTGTGCTTTCAAATAGTACAAACTTTAACAGGTAGGCAAATTTTGATCGGATGAAGATAACTATCTCTAAATCCTCTTTTTATTTGGAGAACAGCCGATTTCTGTTTTTTTTCTTTGCTTGGTTTTACTAATTAATGCCTAATGCAGGATGGGACAAACACTTTAAAGTTTCTTTTCTGGTCATGAAATGAAAATGTTTCCTAAAATTTCTCGGAAATATAGAAAAATTAATGTGTTTTCAATGAAAAGTTAAAAAATGTGTTTCATATTCCAATATTAATTGCCACATTTTTCCTGCTGGCACTGAAATTGGAATACAAACAGAAAGGCCGTATTTCCAAAAGTGAATTGAAGTTGTGCTTAAATTAGAGTAGTGATAGTATTTTTGAGGTAATTGGAGAATGTGGCTGTGGAGTTAACACAGGATCTTCCTTAGTGCTTGGGTGGCTGTAGAAGAGCAATGCTTTAAAACCTTTACTTGGGTGTGTTTCAGTCAATCAGAAACTTTATCCATGCATGGATAGATCGATGTGATTTCAAAGACAAACTTTTTACAGTAGTTTAGGTGCCATCATTATGGTTTATCCCCCACACGATGGCAGTTTTGCCAGGTTAGAAGTTTGTCATGTTACATATGAAGTCTGGGCGCAAATGGGCGGAAGTTCACTACAAAATTAGGCCCTTAAGTCTTGTCAAAGCTGACTGATCAGCCCATGTATGACTGTATAAGTGTACTAGCTCAATAAAAAAGTGGGCACTTCTCAATGTAAACATCTTTATTAGTCTTCTCACTTTCTTTCAAGTCACCATTGTGTTGACAGTCCCTGAAACAGCCACACGTTGACCCTTTTTCCCAGGAAAACAAACTAATTTTAACACAGATGCAGTAACCTCTTGATTTCCAGTTCATTGTGATTTCATCATTCTAGCCTATATATACTACTTGCTATGATTTGACACCAGACTTCACTATATTAAACACTTCTACAAGACAAATTGTACTGGAATTCAGGAAATTACACAACTGTACAATGTAACTAAAGGAAACAAGTTTGTTTGCAGTGCCAAGTTGCTACAGTTGGCCAGTAATGTAGCACCCTACAAGTGTTTCAATCATTGTTTTTGTTCATGATAGCAGGAGTCTGATGTAAACTTTATTCAAGTAAAATTTAAAATTAGAATTTTGTCCTTTGCCGCTGGTTATTGTACATTCACAGATTTCAAAAGTTGTATTCAAAGGGTGGTCAGATTAACTCTTTTTGTTTTCACAAAATAAAAAAGACTGCATAAGACTATGTTTGGGCTTATGTAAATGTGGGATAATATCAAGGTGGTAACAATATTAATAAGAGGGTAATATCCTCTTGTAAGTAAAATAACACAACAGTCATGATTTTGTACTTAACTTTAGTGCAGTGAAACCCATTTCTTCAAGAACAAAGTGGACCAGAACTATGCTGTTAGATAAATGAGAATGCGGTTGAAGTAACTAATTTTTCTTGCTGCTGGAAAGAGGATAACGGGCAAATTATGCAGTTATAAGTGCAACTCAAACATTAGCATCAAATGGCCTGTAGCATGATGGTATCAAACACAGTCATGATTTGAAAACATTCAAAGCCCATAATTAAGCACAATAGAAGCTAAGAAATGTTCAGATCTAACAGTATCTGAACTTTATGAGTTAACTTAGGATAATTGACACCATATATTAATATAACTTGATCCGCTTTTAGTCTCTAAGGGAATTACTTTGTATGCATATACCACCATGCTAGAGTTTCAAGAAATATCATGTAAGTCTGTAATAAACTATATGCCCATCGTAGCATTGACTTAAATGTAGGAAACTGAGATTTAAAACAAAGACAAACTGAAAAAGTTAGCCTTGTACTCATCTGTATCAACCTTTGGACAACAGGCTCTTTCCCAGTTTTTAAAACCCTGGAATCTAACTTACCTATTAAAACAGTATTATTGTGTCGTCCACAGCTGAGCTAGAATGAGGACTTTCCATAATTTTCGATGATCCATCAGTGCCGCCAACTCGAGTTTAAGCATCTCAATCTTTGATGTACCTCTATCTGCGGCCTCTATGGGCGTGTGTTGGTTCCCATAGGATGAGTTTGTGTGCTTGAAGAATAGAATGGCGTTGGTAATGGCCAGGCCATTCAGCAAGCTAAATCCTTTTTGGCGCTATCTTGTCCCCTGCGCTAGGCAGGTCTCGGTAAAGCTCGTCGTTGGAAGTACAACTTTACCAGGGGATAGTCAAGGCTTTTTCTTACCCCCAGTCTTGTGGCGCGGGTAGTTTCTGTGCCTGATCGGCCACAAAAGTTGATTATTAAATCTCACCGCCCTTCCATATCGCGACGTTACTCCCAAAAAAAAATTTGTTATTGTTCCTAATTCATCTTGCTGATCTTGTGAAATGTCATCATTGTTACTAACTGTTGTATTTTCACTCCCAATACTTCTCTCGAAAACTCGCACAGAAGAAACCGGATACAACAGTAAATTGTAGGAAACAAACAGGCTTTAATCAAGAACTCCAACGCGTATTTACAGAACAACAAGTAGTAAAACAGCAACTAACTGAAGCGAAACACTGACTGACTCGGGAAGCTGGATCTCGCATATATATATACATTAGCTGTAGGAACATTCTAGCAAGTTACAGAAAAGCTAAGTATAATCTACACATGTTATAAGCTATTTTTATGACAATTACATCATACTTGTTTCTTCTTTAGCTAATTACTTAACAACAAGAACAGTCACACAATTTCCTGAATGCTCCAGATGAATTTGGATAGAACCAACAAAGACAACAAAGACTAATGTTCGGTTTTGTTGTTCTTTTTTATCTTCGCGGGTTGTGAAGTCCATATTCTGGTTGTGGTAAGACGACCTGTCGTTTGCCTTGTTCTGAGTCCTGAGTCAGTTCCATTGGATAATCTGATGCTTCATTGAGGTTAAAGTCAATATGCTCACCAGGCTCTGAGTCCTCAGTTGAAGAATAGCGGGGTTGAAGTTGCTCCCAATGTCGTCACCATGAGGTGTTACCTTTACATTGAAGCAACGAGTGCCTAGTGCTTTCTTGACGACTGCAGGTATCCATCGAGGATGTTTGTCTCTGCGTGGGCCATAATACAAAGCATGTACATGGTCGCCAACTTTGTACTTTCTGGTTACTTTGGCTACACTTTGTGACTGTTTAATCAAATCTACTCTGGACGTCTCCCTGGACTGCTTGCCTTGAAGTATGTGTGGTGGTGACGGTATCAGAGTGTCGAGACATCAATAGTTCCCTTGAAGAGAAGCCTGAAGAAGTAGGTGTTCTCCGATACTGTATAAGAAACTCTTGAAGAGCTCTGTTAGGTGGCAGAGAGGGCCTTTTGAGAGCTTGCTTGAAAGTCTGTACCAGGCGCTTAGCTGCACCATTTGTAGCAGGATGATAAGGTGCACCTGAGAGATGTGTAATCCCTCTTTCTGGATACCAGGCTTGAAATTCTTCAGATGTAAAGGCTGTTGCATTATCTGTCATCAGTGTATAAGGATATCCAAAATGAGCGAAATCCTCTTCTAGGAGATCCAGAGTAGCTCGAGTTGAGGTTGATGATGTTGGATGAATGCATGGATACTTGCAGTTTGCATCCATAATCACCAACCAGTTCTTGCCCATAACTACATGTAGACGACTCCATGGTTTCTCAGGTAGCATCCATGGGTGAACCATGGTTTGTTCTAGTGTTTGCGGTAAGCATTGCATCATCGACATGTAAGTTCAATAGCGGAATCAATGCATGGCCAGTAAACAGCTGTTCTTGCTAGTTGTTTCATTTTCTCCATGCCAAAATGACCAAGATGCAGAATGTCCAAAATCTGTCATTGAAGACTTTGTGGAATCACAACTCTTGATCCATGAAGTAAACATCCATGGTAGACAGTGAATCTTTCAGTTTTCTGAAGGTCTTGACATCTGCATTGATTTCAGCATTTTTGTCCGGCCATCCTTCGCGTATGTAGCGCATCACTGTAGATATGATTGGATTTTTTCCTGACTCTTGACGAATGATATTTGCATCAACAGGTTTGAGTTGAAGACTAAGGATTTTTTTGGCGCAAACAATCTCAACATCTGCACCACTTTCCTCCCTATCGAAATTTTCGTCACCTCCAGCAGGTAGACGACTAAGGGCATCTGCATTGCCATTATCCACTATTTTCCTGTACTCAGCGGTGTAGTTGAATTGGTTCAACCTTAAGGCCCATCTTGCAAGACGATTTGCTGCTAGAAGTGGTGTTCCTTTACTTTGTGAAAACAGCGCAGTTAGAGGTTTGTGATCAGTGACGAGAATGAACTTCTGTCCTTAGATGTATTGGTAGAACTTGCGAAGTCCAAATATGATTTCCAGGGCTTCTTTGTGAATTTGGCTGTTTTTTTTCGCTGATGTGAGAGTTTTGGAAACGTTGGCAATTAGGCGTTCACTGCCGTCTGGAAAACGATGAAAAAGCACTGCTCCAACTCCTACATTTGATGCGTCACATGAAAGACCATTGGGCTTGTTAGGATCGAAATGTACCAGCATTTGACCAGATGATAAAACTTCTTTCAGTTGTTGGAAAGCTGACCGTTCCTCTGTTGCCCATTTCCAAGGATTTTCTTTCTTAAACAAACGGTAGAGTGGTTCTGCCATGGTAGCAAGATTTGGGATGAACTTGCTGTAAAATTGCACAGAGCCCAAGAATGATTTCAAACTCGTGACGTCTGTTGGTGGAGGCATCTTCATGACAGCTTCAATTTTGCTTCCTTTTGATATGCCTTCAGTTGACTAGGTTTTGGCCAAGATATTGTATACTTGGTTGAGCAAACTCGCATTTTTCACGGCGACATCTCAGTTTTTTGTTGTTAAGGCGTGTGAGAAGGCCTCGAAGATTGCTCAGATGATCATTTTGATCTTTTCCACGACTAGCATGTCATCTTGGAAAACAGCAACTCCAGGCAGATCGCTTGTAAGATTTTCCATGATCTCTTGGAAGTATCCAGGTGCCGATTTAATTCCAAATGGTAGTCGTTGTTGAAGAAGTACCCCACGATGTGTACTGAGAGCTAGGCGAAGTTGCTTCTCTGGTGATAGCTTGATTTCGTGATAGGCATCAGCTAGGTCGAGTTTTGAGTAACCAAATCCTCCTCCTAGTTTCTGCATTAGTTCTTCAGGGAGTGGGAGAGGATGACGATGATCTTCAAGTTGATCATTGTTGCTGACTGAGTAATCACCACAAATTCGAAGTTTTGGCTTGGGATTGCCTTCAGTATGTGCTTTGCAGATTGGTACAACTGGTGTCCCATGTTCGTTGAATTGGACTGGTTTCCAAACACCTTTGGCGATGCCTTCTGCATAACCCTTGGCAAAGTCGTCCCGGATTGCAAAGGGTACTGGTCTTGCTTTGTGAAAAACAGGCATTGTGTCCTTCTTGAATTTCACATCAAGTTCAAAGTCTTTCAGACATCCCAGTTCATCTTTGAATAAGTCAGGAAATTTTTTACAGAGCTTGTTGCAGTCTTGTTCATAGGGAGGTATAAGATGTTAAAGAGATTGATTTCTCAGCGATCACCTTCTTGGGCTGACTCTCAATGCTTTTAGATCTAGAACGTCGTCAACAGAAATTTCCAATGTTTTTATGGCATTTCTTCCAAGTAGATTTAGGTCAGGAATCTTGGTGACGATGTATGGAATTTTGCTTTGTTTACCAGTCATTGGATCCTTGGTGCGTCCTTTGAAAGTTCCGACGATGGGTAAATCATGCTTTCTGGCAGACTCATAGCGATGACTTACATCTTCAAGCTTCGGTTTTCCAAGTTACTTTCAAACTAGAACACAGAGAAAGTTTCCTGAAGTTGCTGTGTCAAGTTCAATCGTGAAATCTTTGTTTTCAATTGAGATTGGGATATCCAACTTTGGTGTATCTTTAACAACTTCATTGAAGATAGCTTTGATCAGTTCAGCTTTCTTGATGCATTTCACCGAGTTACTTCCCTGGTTTCTTTGCTGGTCTTGCTTTTTTTTGCAAACAGCATCTAGGTGGCCTTTCCTTTCGCAAAAATGACAGGTTGCATCAATATATGGATACTCTTTAGCATTGTGTTGTTTTCCGCATCTGTAGCATTTCAATTCAGATCCTGAAGAAACTTTTTTGTGATTTTGATTTGCCCCGTTTCTGTTTCTGCGGCAGTCTTCATTCGACGATTGATACCCTTGGTGACAGTTGTTACGCCTTTGGGAGGCTTTCTTGTTGTGCCCAATTTTGTTAGCAGACACGTTCTTGAAACCATGGACATTTTCCTTGGCAACTTTAGCAGTGTCCTCAGTCTCGATTGCAACTTTAATAGCTTTTGTAAAAAAGTCAATTCATTGTCTGTTACTTTGAAAAGTGCTTTCAGGACGGCTTCATTGTTTACTGAACAGATAAAGCGTTGCCTCAATGCTTCATTATGAGGGTCTTTGATGGAAGTAAAGTCACAGGTTGCTGCATCTTGACGAATACGTGCAGCCAGCTCCTGGATTGTTTCACCAGGCTTTCGTTTCATGTCACTCTAAAACTTGAAACGTTCTCTGACCATGAAGCGGTTGGAATCGAATTGCTCCTTCGTGGAAATGACAATTTTTTCCATTTTCAAATCGTTGATGCTCTTGGCAGATGTCTGTTGGGCAGCCAGGTTTGCCAGTTGCTTGTAAATAGCAGCAGACTGATTAGTGAGGAAGACCTGAGCTTGGCGTTTCTCATGTACAGCATTGGCCGCGGAGAATGTGCAAAATTTTGACCAATAGTCAGGCCACAGTTCTGTCGTAGAGTCAAATGGAGAGAATGGAGGCAGTGATTCATTTTGAAAATTGTATTAATGGGTACAGTGTACCCCTCAGGCAGAAATCAATGGGTCACAACTCAAATGCAATGGGTCAAAATTGATGCTTTATTCATAGAGTTCATTTTTTTATTGTCGGTGCATATTGTGCAGTACATGTATTCGTTGTTTTCCTCTTTCTCAAGTCGAAGCCACGAATAAATGGGCAACCATCTTGACTGAAAATGTCTCTGAATTTTTCTCTGTCTCTGATTCTGAACATGTGACTGGGGGCCTTCGGCACCGGCTTCACTCTGACTTTGATCATTGTTAGTATTTTTATCATTGTTGTTCACATCGTTGACGGTACTCACGTGCTTGTTTAAATTCAAAAAAGTATTCAAATTACCTTGATTAGGCAGAAGTTTAATGGCTTTTTTGGGAGGCATGACGCATCCTTATGATAAGCATCTGTGCTTACTTTCGTTTTTTCTGCGATTTGAGGAAGGCACAATTTCATTGATTGCCTATTTCTCTTTCAGCCAATCAAAGCTTTTAATTTATTTTAGTTGCTAGGCGCTATCTTCGCAAGAGAGGAAAGAGACAACAATTACATGTTCCGCGAAAAAAAGAATTTGCGATAAAAATAGAAACTGGAAACTGAGATTTTATTTATATGGGTACTCAGGACGCACTCGACAGAAACCAATGGGTATTTAATGAATGTAGTGCGTAAAATATGCATACGCAGGGCAAAATGAATCACTGTGCATACTGTAGGCTTACCATATTTGTAGATTATGGTATATTGGCTCATATACTGTACCATAATGCTAAGCCAATAAAAAATCTTGAATTGCATTATCCAATGATCCAGTTTTTAATAATGTGATATATAATACAATGTAATGTAATGTAATATGATATATTAGTTATAATTGTGTTTTAGACTTTTAAACTTATACTGTAGATATAGGATGAATTTACACACAATAATTGAATTAATTTTATTCTGAGTACTGTATGAGCTTAGCTTTCACCACTCAAAGTTTCATGCAGCTGTGTGATATCAGGCAATGATGATTGCCTAAAAATTGTCTTAAGGCGTGAAATGCTGCATAGCGACAGCTAAACTTTGCCTCACTCAGTCTGATTTTTTTGCTTTTTTCTTTTTCAGATACAAAATATATACAGTCATATAATTTTAGTTATATAATGGTTATAGTGCTTAATACATGATGGTACACATATGTACGTCATGCCATAAATATATATTATAAACTTTTTGGTTACAGTCTTTTGGTTTGGTTTCTTATTTATAATAATATTATACTTACAATAAGCTTTAGATCCATTCTTGGAAATTATGTAACAGTTCATGATTATAATGGGCAGACGTGGTTGGGGCAGTTGGTAAGATCTCTTCTTTCCAACCTCAAGGTCCCTAGTTCGATCCCGGCAGTTTGCCGAGATTCAAATGTTTGTGTGACCTTCTTTTTTGCCTAAGCCAACTCAGCTTTCCATCCTTCCGAGGTAGGTAAATGAGTACCAGCAATGGATTAGTGTCCCATCCAGGGGGAGTCAATGACACACATCCGCTTAACACAATAGAAACCAGAGATAATTGCCGGCTTCATGGGCCACTAGGCTCGTAAAGGATTTAGCTCATGATTATAATAAGAGATTATTAAGCAAGCGCGAGGTCTGTAACTATGTAAAAATATCAGACTGAGGTCTTGACGGTACGGATGTAACACAGCAAGGTTCGTACAAAAAAGACTGAGGTCTGATATTTTTACATAGTTTACAGACTGAGCAAGCGAGGTTAATAAATCGTTTTTTATATGACTTGTTTTTTTTTACTTCCAGTAATTTTATCCCATGCCTACTTCTACGGAAATCATTTGAAATATCCGACCGTTTAAGTTTTGAACAGAAATGATTAAAAGCTGTTTTTGTATGCATTTTTAGATTTAAAAAAAAAATTCTAAAGATCTTCAGAAATCTTTAGAAGAGTATATAAATCTTTGGAAAATTGCTGAAGTTCCTTAAAATCGTTTTTTAAGTAATATTGCGAGTTTGAAAATTATCTGAAAATCAACATGCGTGAAACGGGTCCGAAGATACATGTTTACTGCCCGGGGGCCGAATATGCATTTTGACGTCAGCCAATCAGAATGCAGGAAATTGCAAGGTCATAAAATAATGTTCATTGTTATATACCAACTATCAAAGTCCATTTTTCTCATACTCCTATTGGACGAGACGACATCACGCGTACGTGAACAAGTTTCGCTGTTTCCCAGTAACCACGTGCTCAGCGGGCAACAATTACATGTATTTTGTGGACCGATAAACAACAAAACCCGAAGTTAATTGTAATTTGGTGTGATTTCAAAAGTTCACAAAACACAAGTTTGGATAATAAAAAAATTATTTAAAAGC
>JAOBAY020069102.1:0-11950 GCA_025331085.2 Zoanthus sociatus | reverse complement strand
ATAGACAAGTTCGCAGAGCTGGAATTTAGTTAGGTCAAAAACATTTAAAATTTCGAGTCTTTTAAAGAGTGGTTTGCTAGAGGTTCTATAGTTAGAACTACGCTACACTAGTGTAAGTAAACCAAACCCATGGAACTTAAATGGGACCGTTCGATTCAGTATTATAACACCGACATTTGAACTAATTTGTCAGTGGCTTGCGTAACTGGCAGTCTTGCTCCTGTTAGGACAAAAAAATTCGAAAACTCAGGCGCCATGTTGGTCGTGAGGAAAACCGATAGAGTGCATTTATAGATTAACGTAACAACAGTTTATGCAATTATTTTTACGAAAGAAGTTAAAAACATACTTTTGTAAGATTAAAACAGCTGTCACAGAATATTTAAGCTAAAAATAAAACTTTTACAGGTGTTATTGAGTAAAAGGAAACAATGAAATATGTGTGAACAAGACAGTTTGAAAATCAGAAATTTATCATCGAATCTAAAATTAAACTAAAATTCTCAAAATAAATAATTAAGAACATTCACCTATTACATGAAAGCTAAGGCTTTCTTAATGGGCAAGTGTTGGCTTGTATCCGTATTTCCTTCCTAAAAATAAAACAAGAATGCTCTTTTTATAGAAGTATTTTTTCCAAATAATTTTGTCTGACGCGCTAGAAAAACAAGCTGTTAACTGCATTTTTTCCATTCCAACGAGTTATATATAAACATCTTGCCAAGGCAAAAAGAAATCTTCACAAAATAGATCAGCTTAGTCTTAAGCAATTTGGTTTGTTTCTGTTGGAGGGAAGAACTCGATAAATTGAAATGACAGAAAGGTATAGTTAGTAGTTAACGCGGTAAAATATGCTAAGTCAAACCAAGCTTGTTTCATCGTGTCACAAACATTCAGGCGATGATAAAAAAGATTTAAGTTGAAAGATTTGACCAACAACAAAGTTGATGTTTCGAGCGTTAGCCTATCGTCAGAGTACTAAAGTTAACAATAAGCTAAGGCTAAGCTAAATCCTTTACGAGCCTTGCCATGGAGTCGACGCTTATCTCCGGTTTCTGCATGTAGTGTTAAGCGGATGAGATGTCTTTGACTCCCCCTGGACGGGACACTAATCCATCGCAGGTTAGCTCCCAGCAAACACTGGTACTCATTTACCTATCCCAGATGGATGGAGAGCTGAGTGGCTTAGGTGAAAAAGAAGGTCACACAATGACTCTAATCTCGGCAAACTCCCGGGATCGAACTGGGGACCTTGTGGTTGGAAAGCAGAGATCTTACCAATGCGCCACCCACGTCCGCTAACAATACCTCACAAATAAACTTTTTTCGCAGTAAAACCTATTATTTTTTGGATGCAGAAAAAAAGAGTGTTTAAAATATCAATTTCGTTCATATGTTTTAGGAAGAAGATGATTGCAAAGTTGGTTGTCACTTTGACTATTATCTGGTTTAACCACTCAGTCGCAGCAAGACCAACCTCCCACAATATGCAAAAACGTCAGGGCAATGAATGTCCGGCTGAAGTTTGGAGCTGTAAACTGAAAACACGTGACAGTCCTGAACAGTTCCGCAGACCAATGCAGTTGCAGAAACGACTGACTTTCCCTCCGAGAAATGGCTGTGCGTATTCACCACGTGGTATATGGAGTTGTACGGGGAGACTGGGAGGGAAATTGGAAGTGCAACTTAACGCTAAACAGTGGCAAAAACGACAAAACCCTCATTGTCCGCCTGGCGTTTGGAGCTGCAAGTCACGGAAACAAAGCAGACTTGTAAAGCGACAAAATCCCAATTGCCCTCCCGGTATGTGGAGCTGCAAGACGAAGATCTAGAGACACGCTCCATAGATATTTACTGAAACTAATGATGCTCAACGAAGTTTTAAAAACATTTCTTTTTGTAAAGCTATGCTACTATCTTTAATGTTAATATTTTTTTAAATAAACTTGCATGTCTACTTTTTATGGATCATTACTACTGAACCCAGATGAGACATACTTAACGTGACAAGTAATTTGTAATTTAGCATTTAAAAATGCTATATAAAGTAACATTTTACAGACAATGCCAATGTTGTTTATCAGTCCCCTGGGAAAAATTAAACGTAAACAAAGTATGGATAGCATACGTGAATCGGCATAAAATTGAAACCGCTAAAACGGGCACCGTGGCCATGTTTTTAGCTGCCATTAAACCTTAAATCTAAAATATACAATAGTGAGCGAGCGTAAAAGTTAGCAGGTATGATAGATTTATGGAGTCCCGTCCAAGGGGAATCATATACCCTCCCACTTAATTGTACACAATCTGATATGTAAACTCAGTGCCAGCCGACCATTTGCATAACGTCCCTGAGGGATTTTGCAAGATAACTGATGTAGATGAAGCACCAGTTTCATCAAATAGATATCTGAACAGACATTGCTATAATGCCGCTGAAAAAAATAGCAAAACAATTACTGTTCATCAGCAGGATGCCTACACTGTGTGCAATTTTACAATTCGGCTCCATTAAATCCTGTACTCAGGTGGAGCCACCCACTAAGTGAGCACAGTAACTGAACAACGTTAGTAAAGTAAGGAAAACCAATAGATAATCCATTAAAACCAGTATTTGCGACATACGCCACACAACAAAAGAAAAAACAAGCTCGCGCATGAAAAACAAATTTAAAATCAATATGAGCGCGCATCACTTAACAGAAACACAGATATATACAACATTAAAAAGAAAAGGATACAATCTGTCAATAACTTTAGTCAATCGATTCAGGGCTCTCCAAGTTCCTTAATCGTTGCTCCATATTTCCGCACCTTTGATCAAGATGTAATAAATATTGACCACAAATATAATTACGTCCATAAAGTGCTATGAAAACCATATGTTTTCAAAAGAAACCCACCCTCAGTTAAAGTCGTCCTTAAACCTATTCCGGCCGGAGAGAGGGAGGGGAGGTCAAAACATTCCTTCCCCCTCTCGGGATTTTAGATAAGTTTTGATCGGATGGGGAATTAATCTGAAACGTTTTGACTTTTCCTAAAACTTATCCAGGTATAAGATGCTAAAATTTTCGTTTCCATGAAAGGACTGGGGGGAGAATTAACTTCCCCTCTCTTTCCCTCCCTCCCACGGGAATAAGGTTGAAGCCCACTTTAACTGAGGGGGTTTCTTTCAAGTACATTTGTGGTCAATTTCTGT
Organism: Zoanthus sociatus; assembly: GCA_025331085.2. Taxonomy (NCBI): domain Eukaryota; kingdom Metazoa; phylum Cnidaria; class Anthozoa; order Zoantharia; family Zoanthidae; genus Zoanthus; species Zoanthus sociatus. The sequence continues at coordinate 8,751 of JAOBAY020069102.1, read as the reverse complement.
TACATTTGCCGGGTCAATTTCTATTACACTTTTTTGACTTTATTACATTTGTGGTCAATTTTTATGACATTTGTGGTCAATTATTGTAATAGGCCTTTTGCAGCAAATGATCACATGGTACAAATAATGATAATCTGGATGGCAAAGGAATGTGACAGACTCTAAGACAAAGCATAATCAACTAGAAAAGCGTGAATTTTCAATGTTTTACATTTCCCAGTGGAGTCTGACACATTTGTTAGCCACCCAGAATACATTATTTGTACCATGTGATCATTTGTTGCAAAAGGCCTATTGTGACCTCAACACCATCACTTCTTTTTTAAAATGTCCAATTAAAATATTTGCGTCGATGATATAACCAATTTGATTAGCATCGCGCGCGCAAGGCAAAACCAATCATAACAAAAAACTATGTGTTTCACTGCTACATTGAATAACGACAGCAAAAGTCGACGTAATACCAACTCCAAACGTAATTGCAACTTACATCTAAGCATACACAGTGAAAAAGGAGGTACAGACACGAATGAACGTTAGTTAGATGAAATAGTGCATGGATGGGATATGAATGAAAATGGTTTTGAATGACAAAAGGATACCGATGGCATTAAAAGTAAAGATTTTTTAGACCTTCTCACAAAACGCATACTTTTTATTTGTTTTTGCTTTCCGTCCACACTAAAACGATCGAAAACGGAAGAGTGTTCACCTCAACCGAAGGTTTTCAAAAACTCCCTCCAGGGTGAAGGTTTTTGACTAGGGATTTGTAGTGGGTGTTAGTGTAGACGGATGAAAACGGAGGTTTGCGGAAACGCTAACGTCATGCTCACTTGCGTGAGAAAGTCAAATATAAACATTGTGTTTATGTTATTCAGTCCAACTTCAGCTTTGATTTCTAGCTTGCAGCTCAATGTTACTCTTAAACTTATAAATTTTGCGAAGGCAAAAGCCCCTGAAACTGTATTTCGATTTTCCCTTGTAAAGAATACGTCCAAAGCCAAGTGCTAGCTTCGATTTTAGACCCATGCCAGTGAAAAGGTTTGCTTTATGGGACGATTTCATGAATTGAACTTTTGCTGGAGAATGGCGAAAATACCGTCTAATGTCTCAGATGTCACTTTATATATTTTCATTCGTTTTCGTGGACGATCGAAAACAATAAGAAACCTTTAGTGTAGACGCAAATCTTTTTATGCGTTTTAATAAAATTAGGTTTTCGAAAAGGCTCGATCATTTCTGTGAATATGGTCTTATAAAATAGGGGTCAGGGGAGTAACTACAGAATATCCCACAACTAATTTTTTAATTTAAATGCGTATCTATTTCTAAAGAACGACGAATGGGCAGGAATAAATTACAGACAGTTGCGGAGTATTTAGTAGTTAAAAGCTGTCGTCAGGTTGGTGATGACGATAAAAAACCAAGGTACACGCAAACGTTAGCACTAGTTGGATGAAATGGTTAAAGGAGAAGACAGTTTTGAACGGTAAAGGCGTGTAGATTAGACTAAAAGCGAAGATTGATGACTTATGTGACTTATAGTGCTGCGGATTATAAACGGAAGAGAGATGAAAAAAGCTAATTGAAATGCTTACTCATCTGTTCCTAGGACAAATAGCCTTAGCGTTTTATCGTGAAACGCCATCGATATCTTTGTTTACAAGAATACTCTATGATGATGATGACCAAACATTTCACAACAGAAATTATTTGGATCACAATTTTCTGCTCGCTCGCGCACGAAGCACTTGGTATAGCTAATCAAGTTTCCAAGTTTATGTGCTCGAACACTTCCACCGAGGTTACATTGAATCATTCATGTAAATGTCTTTATTTCTGGATGTCTACTTGACAATATTGCTAAACATTTTAGTAATAAACACAATGAAAATTATTTATCTCAAGTTATGACGTCAGACGAAACAGTTCTGAGCACGCAATATAAGTGCAATATGGGGCCCTGCTGAGCGTTTTACTAACCCTTTTCGTAGCAATGTTTTCAAAATACAGATCAGCTAACCGCCGCTCTCATTTGTACATTTTTGCAATCTCAAATATATGTACTTTGTTACACGAGGTAATTGTTCCTGCATCTTGCAATGCAATGCTGACAGAAAGAAAAAAGATACGATAAACTTCAAGCTGCAACTCGCAATTTGTTGCCTGCAGTAAAACTAGATACATCAGTGTTTTCTCACTCTTTTCTAAAGACAAGGTCGTTCTTTTAAACACATTAACAAATATATATTGTTACTTTTTGTCATCTCACCGTCTTTCTAACTTCTTCTTTTGGATCAGGCCAGCGGGAACAATGTCACGTTTGTTAAAAGATTGCTTTGTTTTTCACCTTAAAAGCAACATAGCCTTGCGGAGCAGGTTATACCCAATACATGTTACACACTGAAGCTGCGCATGCAACGTTGCGAAAAATAGAAAATTGTTTAACTTTACCCGCAACTTCCAACGTTGATTTGCTAAATGGACAGAGAGATGTTAAGCGCGCAATTCTGTCAGCAACCTGGAACGTAGTGACGTTGCGTTGCAAGTTGCTAAACAAAATTGATTCGTGTAAGGGCCTCTAAAGTTGCACGTGCAGCGTAATTTATGATGTCATAATAAGGCGAATTTTGATTATGATTAATTTTGAATCCTGTAATGATATTCCATTTTCCGTTATATCTTCGCTTTAGATATGCTTAAAAAGATACAACATTTGTCGGAAGGAAATTTTTATGGTCTTCACGTAACAAACAAAGCGAAGTCGCTAACATTAGATAAAGAGCTTCGAAATATAGACTCATGCAAGCAGGCGCAATCACATATATACCGTAAAGAGAAGCGAGATCTACTCGGTACCTTAGAAAAACTATATCGCAAAAAAGACAACCATCATTTCCACGAATTTCAAGGCGAACTTTTGAGCCAGGAAAGAAGATCCTTACCCCATGAATCATTAGCCAGCGACCAACTCAACCTAAAAAAAGTGTTTCTAAAAAATCTCAAGACAAGCAAGCCATTAGCAGACAGCGTTGTTGAGCGGCCAGCAACACATTGCAGCACTCGTTCAACGAGAAAAGGCGATTCTAGCTTTTCACCGTTAGTGAAAGGTAAACAGGATGTTGGAACTTTAATCCACCGAACAACTGGTTACACAAACTGCTGTGTGATCTGTAACTTACCGCTACGTGACCATGGTAAGTGAGTTAACAAACGGTTGTTATTAATGGTTAGGTTTGGTTTTAGAACAAAAATTTGATTGATGAGCAAAAAAGTAATCTAACTAGAATTAAACAAAATAGGTATCACTGAAAATACTGCGACTAATAAACAGATTGAGGTTTGCAGGGAGAAAATTTCTTGGAATTGGATTAAAAATCTAATAACAAAGATTAATAACAAAATTAGCGGATTGCACGGCGGAAAACCGTTGGCCAGTCGGATTGATTGAAAATCGAACAAATGGCAGAGATAAATAACCAATTCGCGGGTCGCACTGATGGAGAAAGAATTTTACAGTCCGATGGAAAATATGATAACAGAGATAAATAGCCAAATTAGCAGGTTCAGTGGAAGTCGAAAAGCTCTTTGCATCGGATTGTAAATCTAGTGACTAAGATAAATATGCATATTAACGGTACAAGGAGCAAAAAAATTGAGAGTCGGATAGATATTGATAGAAAAGATAACTTTAATTACGAAAATATTAGGAACTTAAATATTCGGAAAAATAAACTTCGGACATACATATTTAAGTTTTAAACTAAATTTTGGCTTATTTATAAGAACTTTTTCCGTAAATTTCGGAAAAGCCATGACAATCAATATACTTTAAAAAGTCTAATTTCTCTATAAATCTCAACTGGCTTCAAAACAACCAACCAAAACGGGCCAGGGAAACTATTGCTTCAGTCTGCTATTTTCAGAGTCAATGCAATGTTTTAACTATCAATTTTGAACTCCTGAATATCTTTACCCTGCCAGATGTGCGATTCATTTAGCCTGCGTAGCGGCGCATTAGGGTTTGGGCTTGGGGCAGGAGAGGGGGGGAGCGGTTGAGTTAACTTCTCGTCCTCCCATTCCACAGCGCAACTGGGCCGCTTTTCAGGCTACGATTCAGTTTGTGCTTCATACCATTCTTCAAACTTCTTCTTCAAAATTTTTTAGCCATATTGTTTGTGACTAAGTCCAGTGTTTGAAATATAAGAGTCGTTTTAGATAGTACAAATATACTCTCTGACGTAGTATAACTTTTAACTTGAGTATATTTGCTGAACACTTTCAGTGCAAAAACTGACTGCTAAATACATGAGAGATCTCAACTGCTTTATGTTGCGAGGTCAATTTTAAAAGTTTTCTTTAATGTTCTTGACATATGGTAAAATCACTTCTTGCAGCAATTTAATATCTTTCCAACTATCCTTGCTTTAATGATTCGGTGTGTGTAATATTATTGCCATCTGGAAACTTTGACTCGATCCACGTGGATAGCACCGATCCGTATTTCTTTTATAGATGAGTTGCAAGGGCAAATAATGCCTTGCCTTTGAAACTGTAATAGTTCCAGTTAGTTGTAGCATATTACCTTTGCCTGCAGCAGGAGCCGTCTTTGCTTCACGTCACACGTACTTGCAGGGTGTTTTTAGCAGTGGAGATATAGGATCATTCATCAATAACACCGTAGCTTGGGTAAGGAGTTTTCACTTGGCGCTGAAAACGTAACTTTGAATCCCAAACTTTGATGTATTACAGTAACTAACATTAAGTATAATTTTATTTTAAAGTATTCGGACATTTTAATGTTCGAAAGTTAATTTTTTTGGACGAATAAATTTTCTGACCTTTTTTTTTGTCCAAAAATTTTAATTTCGTTTATCTTTCGAATATTTTTGTAATTAAAATTGGATTAAATTGGATCCTTAAGTCGTATAGGTTGGAGGAAGGGGGCAGGGAAAGGCGGTGACAACTTTTAGGGAGCTTGGGTGAACGGTGATTGCCGCTAAATTCTCCGATATTTTCTGTATTCAAATTGTTCTCTAGATCTTCCTCATAAGTCTCCCGTTTTTTCTTTCCAAATATTATTTGAATAAAACTTCATTTATTTGTTAAAGTCTCTTTGACTTGAATAGCAACTTATTGGGAATTTTTACAGGTGGAGGGCATTCCTCTAAAGCTGCCTGCAATTGTCACCATGATATGCAAGCACAGGCACTAGATTCTGAGGACAACTACCACAGGCTCGGAGCACACGTTCACGCTCATATACATCGCCCGGAGGATGATTTCTTTCAGCCTGATGAAGCTTTTCAAACCTCGAATATGCAAGGTCGACATGAGTCACTTGCTAAAGGAAAGTCTTATGACCACGGGGCTAATGGGAAACTTAGAACACGAAACGAAGAAGGTAAAACAACAAGAACTTTGAAATTGGACAAAAAAGAGTCGGATGCAAAATATTATGGAGAACGCAGCAGAGGGAGCAGCTTTGAAGAAGAGCTCCTAATGTTTAGAAAGCAACCAAGGCAGGTAACTGATGCACACCCAGGTGAAACAAGTCGTCGTGGCAGCTTGGAAGAGCAGAGAAGCTGGTTACTAAATAGATACAGAGACAAAAGCAGAAAAAACAGCCTTGAGTACAGCGACATAATTTACCTGGACTCAAATCCGAGCAGTCGGCGAGGAAGTATTGAGGAATCAAGCCGTTACCAAGCTTTGAGGAATGCTTACGACAAGTACAGCGAAATGCTAAGGCGCCGAGATAACAACGATAGCGCACTTTCTGCACGTGTGCAGCATCACTCTAACTTGGCCTATAAGAATGTCGAAGATGATGGGGAAGCCTTTACTGGATTGCTTCATCCTGACAACATTATTAACCATCATCACTTCTTACCTTATGAAGCCATGAAGTCGAAGAAAACAAGTCAACATCGAAAGCATAGTTACCTTGACAACCGTAGCCATGACTACCAAAACTATGGAAACGAACATTTTGAGAGAACAAGAACAGGTTCTTTTGGGCGTGAACGGAGAGGATCATTCGGTCACATGGCTGCCCTTTTTGATCGTGCGCATGAAAATGATGCGAGTAACGCTAGCCACTCGCGTGATATGCTCATGAAATTGAGGCAATTATTACAAGTGTATCACGAAATGGAATCAGAACAAAATCGGTAAGTTGAGCAAAAGACTTTTTTTAAAAAACATCTAGCATTGAACAATAAATTTCCTTCGCAATTCTTACATTTCTCATGTTTCAGACAGAAACACAGTTTTATTTAACACAGGTTATCTATCAGTTTTATACCTATAGCTAAATACTTTAATTACGAACCAAGTGGTCCATTGCGCCGGCGCTTATGTCCGGTTTCTGCAGCGTTAAGCGGATGAGAGCCTTTGCCTCCCCCTGAACAGGACACTAATCCATCGCAGGTTAGTTCCCAGCAGACGCTGGTACCATTTACTATAATCTCATACCCAGATTTCAGTGAGATTTGGTTACGAGATTACATTTACCTACCCCGGAAGGATGGAAAGCCGAGTTAGCTTAGCAAGAAGGAGGAAGTGCACAAGGATTCAAAGCTCGGTACAGCCGGCAATCGAGCTGTAGACCTTGTGGTTCAAAGGCAGAAATATTACCAACCGGGCCAAGCACGCCTGGCCCGCCCAAAACATTTCTCTATTTGCCAAACTGGAAACAAGACGTATTGTAAAAAAATGCGGATGTAAAATTGTGAACAAACAATGATAAAAGGTTAAAATAGTTTGTATATTAGTTCGTTATACTAACACAATCAGTCAGTCTATTTTGTTCTATCGTTATGGTGTAATTTTTATCATTTTCATTGTCATCGTGATTATCATTATCATTATCTTTTCTGTTATCATTACTTTTGTCAGTGTCATTTTAATTTCATTATGGTTATTGTTGTCATTGTCACTGTGTTCTGTGCCACCTGAATTGTTCTTCAATTGGTACAGGATTTAATGGAGCCGAAACCAATTGTAGTTTGCACACAATTTAGAGGCATCCTGCTGATGAACAGTAACTGTTTTGCTATTTTTTTCAGCGGCATTATAGCCATGTCTGTTAAGATATCTATCTATCATCGTTATCCTTTAAGTTATCATTAACATTTACATTTCATTATCGTTATTGCTATTGTCATTGTCATTACCATAATCATTACCAATATACCCTTATCATTACCATTACTATTATCATTACCATTACTATTATTATTACCATTACTATTATCATTAGCACTATATTTACCACTAGCATTACCATTACCATAATCATTACCAATATACCCTTATCATTACCATTACTATTATCATTACCACTATATTTACCACTAGCATTACCATTACCATTGTCATTGCCGTTGTCGTTGCCGTTATCGTTGACATTGTTATTAAGAAAACTACTCCCTTTGGAAAACCAAACCAAACTGGCATCCATGCAAACACCATAAGCTGGGTAGAGTGAATCCGGCACAATGCTTGGCTAATTTTAACTTTAGTTTTAAAATAATAAGCTAAACACTTACTCGAGTAGGAAAGAGTAAGTAACATTCAGAGTTAGAAACTTAAACATACTTCCCTAAAGAAAACCAGGATTTACTATAATCATAAAAATGAAGAAACGAATAGTAGAATAGCAGAAAAATACCTTACTTTGCAGGTATCCCTGGCCAAGACCATCAGTGCCAGAATTTACCACAGAGGACTACGAGAAACTGAAGCTCTGCAGATACCTTAGGATTCCAAGGAGTCATCAGAATCTTTCTTTAATGGACAGAGACAGCTTTGACTACCACGTCGCATAGTATGTTTAAGACTTCTTGCAAAACAAAAAAGCATGCTTCGAGACTTTAACCTTAAGATGTTGATATAGGATTTTCTACCTCTTCAATGAAAAAAAAACTAAAATTGCTACTCATTGTTTAAAACAAGTTACTTTTATTTCAATTTTTCACTGAAGAACTTTTGTTGGATTATTTCTTTGCTGGTTGCTACGTTTTCCAGATTCTTTTTATGAATGAATAGAAGATCTGGCTGACTTATCATGTTCAATAAAAACACTAACTATAAATTTGCCAATTAACAATAGTACTTTTAAAAAGTTGAGCAAACGGACCTGGAGCTGCAGGGGAGGAGGGTTATTAATAAACTGGCTTTCTGGTTCTGTGGCATGAGTAAGCTGAGATAACAAGAGGCGCTGTTTTTATCCCTCGGATAAAATGTTTTTGTTTTATGTTAGGTCCTAAAGAAAAAATTAACTTTGTTTATTGAAAGCAAAAAGTTCATAATGCCCTGTTTATTTTTTGAGATTTTTCAGGAGAAAAGGAGTGTCCTATCATGATCAGAAAAGATTTGAAACCATCAGGGTAACGGAGGTTGTTAATTGCATGAAACTGAATGATCTAGTGTAGGATTAGAGGGGAGAACAAGAGGATTGGAGAAAGGTGTTCAGCCATTTATGGTGTTCTTGACTTTGACTGACAACCTTGTCACATCTTATCTCTATGCCAGACCATATTAAATTATAATTGGGAAACTAACTAGTATACTATCATTGATACTGCGGAATTTCCTACCTAAATACTTTTTAGGGGTCGAGATACTTAATTACCAACTTGAACGTCCTGGTCCTGGCCTATTGAAAGTATTCCTTTAGGCGTCTAGTTAACGCTAAAACTTAATTTTTCAGCAGCATTATAGTTATGCTGTTTATATATCTTTCTG
>JAOBAY020069091.1:0-11951 GCA_025331085.2 Zoanthus sociatus | reverse complement strand
ATAAGACGATCATCCCTATCATACCAATATAGAGAGTACTCCCCCCCCCTCCGCCGCCCCGGGCATGAAACGTAGAAAACCTGACACCACAGTTTCATGAAATTGTGGGTACTGTATTTTGTTGTTTTACCGTTCTCTTTTCACGAATAGATGGCCCAAATCAAGAATTTTTAATTACTCACACAAATCTAAATCAATGAACTATTTAATGCTTTATTAATTCGAACAGAACAGGCCCATATTTTGGAACAGTTTGTAGATAACTGCTTCTTCGAGGTTCCCGGTGAAAGAATCGCGCAGAGATATGGCGTCAGAGACTGGTGACTAGCAATCTCAGTTAGCCACGGCTGTAGCAACCGCATTTCCTCCTGAGTTTATAAGGGCAGCTAAAAAGAAATGTAACGTTTTAGTATTCACTTAGTGCTTAAGTTATTATAAAATAGTAAATTTAACATTTATTTTTATTTCAGTACAAGAAAAAGTTACGAGAATGACAGACGGTTTATAGGTAAATTGTCCGAACACACGCTTTTTTTTACTAAGAACCAGTAACTTTTTTCCTAGGCTAAGTGTTCTTAATTTTTTGGCTGTTTCAGTCTCAATTTGTTCTTAATTTGTTTTTATTTCTCTGAGCGGTTTGAAATAATGAAAAATATCGAAACACAACGACAAGGCATTGAGAAACAGCCAAACAGGGACGTTTAGTATTACATGAATATGTGTATCATTTGGGACAATAGTAGGCATGCTAAGTGTGAAATGAAATGGTGCTTCTGTGTTTTATATTGTGAACGATTCTATAAAGTTTCAACTAGAAATATTTTTATTTCGTTTTAGCCTCAGCCTAAGCTTGTTCTTAAATTATTCTTAATTTTTGGCCAATCTGCATAAAACACATTGTTCTTATAAGGTTGTTCTTATAAAAAAAAAGCGTGCATGTAAAAAAGGTAGCTATATACAGTTAATCGTTTCTTTTCCATTTTTTATTTCTTTCTTTTGCTCACTCTTTAAACATAATAAATTGCTTCTAGTTAAAGTTAACCTATAAGTTGTAATACAAACATGAATTGCAAGTTTGAAAAATAACCCAAGTTTAACAGTTTTTAAGCTGCAAGAATTTAGTAAAATGATGTTAAAATTAGCTGTTTTAGTATACAAAAACCACAAATTTAATTTAAGCTTACAATGCCATTATTTTTAAACTCCGAGCCAAACGTCATCTCAGTTCCTCCCAAATCTTCGTCCTAAAAATTCTTCTTCTTCTTCTTCTTACCTTCTTTGGGTGCAGCACAGTGAGCAAGGGTTTCCAATGCCTCCCAGAAAGAAACGACGTGCAAGCGAATTGTCAGCTTCTGCAGATTAATTAAACAATCATTTCAAAACCAAATTTACCAGCCATACGCTTTAACCAGTTTAGCTAAACAAGAGCAATTAAAAAGGCCAATCGATATCCATTTTATAAATGCCACAACGTTGAGATGTATTTCTACTTTTCACCGAGGGAGTTTTGTTAATGCTCGTTATACTCAGCACTTGTACGAGACAAACTTACGGCTTGATTATGAGAGTAAAGAGTGAATGCAAAAGTTCTTTTGCTTCTTGAGACGTTGAGTCGTTTCCTCGACAATCATCCAACCTTTACAGGAATGCGTTTATAAATATAGTGAGTTTTACGTACGAATCTCGGGAGCGAAACTTTGAGCAAACCGTTAAGCACACCTAATTATGAGCATCTGAATAATTAAAAGTGTGAATCAATCGTAAAATTGTACAAGGTGCCCACTACTACTGCATGCAGTTCCTGGAAAATTCCTGAAATTTTGAAACTCCTGAACTTTTTTTATCGTCAGTTAGTGAGTACCGTGATAACCAGAGTGATAAATAAATATCAATAAAAATAAAAATCCAAAATGCCATTTATTTATAAACATGGTTTTGGTCATATGAATTAAGCTTCGCAGGATTGCTTTTTCACTGATTCGTGATTCTTAGTTCTTAATTTGTCAGTGAACGGATATATTTTTCGACTCAGTATATTGGGTTACAATTTTGTGCATGATAAACAGTTAGCCTTTCGCTGGCTGCACATTTACTCTACCTTTCTACACCGTACTGACGGGTCCCAAAAAGGACAAAATAGCTGTAAACGGTTGAAGTTGTTGGCTTAATTCGAGCTCTTACTCATATTGGTTCACTGACAATTTAATTTCAACGTAGTTTTCCAGCAATTCATTTTATTTTACTCATGATAAACAAAGCTATCAGATATTGAATCACTAGCTAGCAAAACGTTTCAACCAGCGTACTTAGAGTTAGGATCTAATTTAGTGGATTAAATTTGCTGAGCTACTAGTACACATAATGATATCCCACCTATGCATATTAATTTATTATTATTAAAGTATGCTTTTGGCGAATCCAAAAACATTTTTTCTAACGCGTTATAGTTAAAGCTAAATAGCTTGTGGGGTCGTGCATAAACTAAAATAACTTCAAAGTTGAATAGTAAAATTATCAAATATATAACAAAATATAAAATATATGTACAATTAAAATATTTGTAAAAGTTGATTAAAGATAAATTCTATTAATGTATTATATTCAATTTCAATTTCAGCCGACTGCTGTGTTTAAATATTAAAATTAAAATATTAGAATTAAAATGCATTCAGTCTTAAATTAAGCATGGTTCATTCGCAGTTGACTTTAATATTTGATAAGTTTCGGCCTCGTAGTGTAATTTTATTTCTTTTGTTAATGACTTTTTTGTAAAGTAAAAGTTTGCGCCATAATGAAATGATCTATACATGCATGAGTGTGTTCAAAAACAGGAAGGCGGAGCTTTATTAATAACTAGAAGGAAAAAATTATTCTGCATTTCTCGCAATCAGTTAAATATTTGAGTCGTGCATTAAAATCAATACTCTTATCATTAATGTGGAAAAACAGGCAAACAAGACTTATTGAATTACATGTAAGTTGCTTATTACCAAAAATGCCGACACTAGATCAAAATTTGAGTTGTTTTGCACAACTATAGTATATGAGGCGATGATCATTTGTAAAAATTGTGTTATTCGGATTAAATTTTGTAGTTTTCGCTGACGCCCTCGATAACTTATTCAGACCAGAAAGAGCATTTTTGAAACAAAAAAAGATTAAAGTAAAGTTTAGGCAGGTTATTTTAAAAACACTATTCCTCGTGCTTCCTTCCTTTAATTCCGACCCTTAATTTAATAAAGATAAACTATTGCATCCCAAACCGTGTTAGCTCCACTCATTTTCTTAATAATAAACTAAGATTTTTTTCAGTACCAAAAGTTTCTTAATTTTTGAAGAATTTTGGTACTGAAAGTTTCTTAGCAGTTTCTTAGGGATCAACATTTTGTTAATGCCAAAAAATGATAATTGCCAAATCGTAACAATAAATCTTTACATAACAAAACGAAAAAGAACCTTAAAGTTTCAGATGCAAAGAATAACACAAGGAAGATTAATATATTTTATAATTTTAATTGCAAAAAGATAAATTTGAATGCCAAAAAATGATTATTGCCAAGGTTTTTTTTACGTCAATAACAAAACTAACAAATCAATATGAATCTAAATAAAAATAGACTTAAAGGTAAAACATTCAGTGCTTGTTATTCTAATCTTAGGAAGCTGAAATCTACGAGTTTCTTATCATTTTGGGTCAAGCACTGAAAGTTTCTTAACCAATTTAGATCTCAGTACTGAGTTTCTTAGGAACGAGTTTCTTAAAAAAAAATCGGGGAGTGTATGTTATGTAATCCAGCCAGATGCATGACTATAGCGGTATAAATATATATTTACTTCAAACTTTAAACAAATATATATCGTTCAGTATATTTATCTAAATATTTACTATACACATTCATTCATTGCTGTACCTTCTCCATCAAAGTTCATTCTCCCATCAAAACTTCTTGCACTAACTGTGAAGCAAACAGTCAGACAAATGACCATAAATATATAAAATGAAGAGTTCATGGTTTGTTGAATGACTTCTGTGAATCCGCAACGATCGAGTCAATAATGTGTAATGCCACGATAATAAGTTTTTTTTCTTTTTTATAGTATATATAGTCTTTCATGTTTATTTATTTATATGCTATTTACAGAATAGTGTCAATTCAAGCGATTTAAAACCATCAACCCAAACGCCCATTTATCTTTGTTCTATTAACTTTTCATAACTGAAACGTTTTATTTGAGTTGACAGAGCATAAATTATTTTGTTGAAAGGATGAAGGGAGGAGTATAAATTCTTATCTTTTGATAATCTATTTATCTTATGGAAATTTTAGAATTTGTCAATTTGAGTCTGAAGTAATGCACCTTCTGTATTAACTATCAAAAGAGATCGTCGAACAAGCGTTATATACTAGATGTTTTTACACAGAATCTGTCTAGAAAAAAGTTTCCGAATGGTTAAAAACGTTTCAGCTTTCCGTCTCGAATCAATAATGCAGTGAGACCATAATCTTGTTCGAAATAACCTAACATAAAAAATTCAAACTAGCAAGTCACATACTATTGATAGGAAAACGAACAATATATCCATGCATCTAGGAAAAAAAATTTTATGTACACAACTTTGACTTCTTTCTTTCAAACGTTAAATGATTAGCTATATACCATCGGGAAAGCATAGAGTAAAGGAGACATGCAATAAAAAAAAGTGGAATAATCTTTTAGCAAGGCTCATGCTACAATTACAAAACATATCTTAATCATCTTTCATGTAACCTAAATGGCTGCATTTTATATTTTATCATAATTGTATTGTTTTGTTATAAATTAAAACAAAATAATGAACGATTTTAAAAAAAATTGTATCTGAAGTGCTTTTTAAATTTTTCTCATGCATATACCTGCAACTTTTTCCGGTACACAACATTTTTAAACCCTGATGAGTTAACTGACTACCTGTTTTTAAACTTTTTATACTAAAATTATGCTGAAAACTTTATAAAGTTTAAGGTTACGCTGAAGAACACCAAGTTTTGAAATAAACGAACATTGAACTTATTTTGTCTGGATTTGTTCCGTTTGGAAGGAAACAAATTGTGGATATTGAGTTGCAAGATTGGTTTGAAATTATCAAAGCCTCTCCCATGCTTTATATATTCAAGCTGATGAAACAAAATGAGCCAGTTGAAAATTAATCAGGAAAGCTGTATCTACCATTCAGTCTTTGATAATCAATAATTTAACAACTGCTTTATACCTTGAGATACTTTGAACTTGCCTTTCGATCAAAAATGGCAGCTACTTTCAGAACGAAATAAAGTGACAAAATGTGACGTCACAAAAAGTAAAACTGCTGAGCAATTTAGGCTGAAAGTGTATCCTTGCCAAAAATCAGAATATTCGTGAAAATTGTCAGTGAGATATTAGCACATTAGATAGACTCCATACAAATCCTTCTAAAATGGCTTGGTACTTAATGTTAGGAACCAGTTACGAGCCAACTTAAAACGGATTTCTAAGAATTTCGGCATGGAGGCATTTTCATCTTGTTTCTTTTAAATATTACAACCAAATAACTTACTAATCAATTTGGTACTCTATACTTGTGGTTGCGGCTAAAATGGTAATCAAATATAGATAATCGCGCACTTGCGCCCTAGAAGCTAACACATGTGCCGTCTAAGGATACTTTATGATTATCGTGTAAGGCATATTCTACGAACATTACGAGCTAACTATTAAATGTTTATTATTTCTAGTTCTGCGAGTAACCGATCCTTTTTGTTAGCTATGTTATGCTGATGAGGCCCAAGAAGGCCGAAACACCTGCTCATTAGATCAACCAGAGGCAGCTAGAACTTCTAGGGATAAGCCCTGTCGTTCTACTACACTGAACATTCACGGCTACAGTAATATTTATGGTAGGTTTATAAGATACTGCCCGATACCATCGCAGTCTTAGTGCCCATTCTATTAATAACTTTACGTCAGCTGCTATAGCTATCACCCATGTGTTATTTATAGCTATTTATGAATTGATGTTTTCAGAATGACTAGGTGGTTTACTGGCATAAATAAATACACTCAAGCCCAGTGCTTTTGAGAACTACTTGTAATCGCTAACACCCGAAGTAAATAATGTGACACCTTGAGCCACCTTGAAGGGTTGGCGCATAACACAAAAACTGATTTTTATTTTGCCTTATGAGACCTAAATAACATGGGAAGTGGCGTACATTTACGAATGTGCGGCCGTGCGACAGCTGAAATTTGGAATTTTTTCTTTTACCCATTTTTAGCTCATGCGCGCGAATGTGCGAGTAATGAATGAATATCGTAGGGTAAAATGTCGACGGAAAAGTCCAAATAATCTTCGATGTAGCTGCAGTAAGCAAGTACAAAGATCAAGAATAAAGAATATTTTTATGCTGTTACAAATAAATTTAAAGATGTTTCTGTACAGTGTGTAGATTGGATTTAGTTTAGAATGATAAAATTGTCCCTTCCGGTCGAATGCATTCCTTTAATCTCTGATTACTTCTACATTACGAAATATTCTGGGTATGCAGGATTTCAACCAAAATCAATGTAAATATTGCCCATTACATGAGTTATTTACTATAAACAAATTTTATAATTGTTGCCCATGACATATATGAGCTGGCTCTAAGAGCCAGATAAATAACTAACTACTGCATTTTACGTCGCCTTTATGTTTAAATAGTATGAAATAGCATTTTCAAGACCCTAAATTTTCTGGGAATTATATCCATATCCCTAGACTTTAGATTGGGATGCCTTTGACGCTACGAGCGTTACGAGGAGATATCTTGTTCCCAAAGCTTTTTTTTCAAGATGCTGCGCACCACGTACCTGTCAAAAAACCATAGATACCAGGTTGTTTCGGCTTCAGCAAATAATTGATTTTAAGAGACACTGAGAAATTACTGCTAAACCATTTGATCACTCAATTTTTTCATTTTTCCTCTTATTTAAAAAACTGCTTCTGTCACTGTAAACTATGGAAGACGTGCCGTTTTGCGATTGAGAAAGTTGAAACTACGCATGAGAAATGTCATATTTTTTAAAAAGCTAAAATTCACGAGGTCATGTGATACGCCCTGAATTAATTTCATGTACTGTTACCCACCTCCCCAGTATGTCATTTAATGTTACTCACCTACCCAATGTGTCACGTATAAACGTTAGCCACCTCGGCTCTCTTATATGTCATATACTTACACCCTCCCCCTAAATGATTAATGAAATATGTTACAAAGCTCCCATATGCGCCATATAATGCTACTTCAATAGTGCGCGTGCGCAAGTGTATAATTTTGGAAAATTGTGATCACGTTCAACTTTGGTATCTACATTATTTGTTTTCTAAATACAACAATACAACCAGATCTTTGAATTTTCTCATAAGAATTTTCAATTATCAATTGATTATCTTATGGTTTTATTAATATCAATATAATAGGACATAATTCAAGAACAATATTAGATAATCCCCCACTGATTTATCCGGTTCCATTGTTGGCTCCATATAGAGATAAGATGTCAGTGGCTTGTGTGCAACAATTTCGGTTAGCCTCGCCGGTGACAACCGCAACTTTTCCTGTGTCTATACGGACAGCTATAAAGAATAAAAAATACATTCTAGTTAAACACATTAGCAACAATTTTTTTGTAATTCTTTTTCTTTCTTATTGTTTTTAACTCTGTCATCTCTAACGTTACTGTGTGCTAACGACAGTAACGGCGACGGGACAACACTAACAAAAATAGCAGCAGTATTAATAACAACAACAATGGCAACAACAGGTAACTGACAACGATAAAAACAACAATAATATGAAAAACAGCGCCAACAAAAACTACAGTAACAATTAATAACATTAAAAATAAAAAAGGAAACAACAGAATCAATAACAATAATAAAAACAGCAACAGTACATATATAACAGTAAAAACAATTAAAAAACAGTATAACAACATGCGACAACGACGCTAACAGGAACTTCAGTAATAACAACAATAACTAAAACAACGGTAACAACAACAGTATCAACAACAATAACTGCAACTACTACACACGGCCACATCAGCTGTATAGCTGCCGTTTTATCTTTAACCGTGTATGATGAATAAAGGCTATTATTACAACAGTA
Source organism: Zoanthus sociatus (assembly GCA_025331085.2). Classification (NCBI taxonomy): domain Eukaryota; kingdom Metazoa; phylum Cnidaria; class Anthozoa; order Zoantharia; family Zoanthidae; genus Zoanthus; species Zoanthus sociatus. The sequence continues at coordinate 3,783 of JAOBAY020069091.1, read as the reverse complement.
ACAAATCTTAAAACTTCAACGTGTGAGTTCAAAATCAAGTTTTTACCCATGCTTTTTCCAAATGAATTATTCGGTCGAAACAAATTTGTCATGACTTTTATTCTTGTCAGGCAACCTTTTATTTGGAGCGAATTCACACTATGCTTGTGCATTGGGGAATTTTTTTTTAAAAAAAACTCATCTTTTTGCTAGCATGCAGCTAATTACTGTTAATTGCCCCAAAACAAAGATTATTACTTTGCTACCTTAATGAGGCTTATATTTAGTACTACCACAAAAAATCAGTATAGAAGAAATTTAGGGTTGAACACAAAAAAATGGTGCGAATATGTGCCTTTAATGTTATCACTAATTACTTTCCCATTCTTCCTAAATTCACTCACCCCTACCATCGATTTCTCAGTTTAACTTTAAAGAAAAAAAATAGTTTATTGGCTTTCCTTAGCTTTATAGAGCATTAAAATTAAAGACAAACAGAATTATTTTTGTCACATAAAGTGTAATTGATGAGCGTAAGTTATGTGCAAAGAGTAACTAAATCTACTCAAGCCAAACCTCAGCAAAAATTAAAGAGTTTTTTTTTTTGGAAATATCAAAGTCATATAGACAAGCAATACAATCAAACTAAAACAAAAGTGAGTAACAGAAACATACGAAACTATATCCCAGGTTAAAGAGCTTGTATCGTACCACTGTTGGAATAACTATAGAATACCCCGGCACTGTCGTTAATATAATTCTGCGCATTTGTTTTTAGAGAACGACGAATGTGCAGAATAAGTCATCATGACATTACCCACAGTTGCGGGGTGTTTTATAGTTGTGCCTATCGAAACAAACCCCAACAAAGGGGATACTAAACTTGATACCTATTTTTGTCTGAATAACAGACCTTTTTTGTTAGCAAGTGATTTTTTTTTCTCTATTGATTCCTAGAGTTATCTTCTTTTTTTTACCTTCTTCGTGCACAGCACATTGAACATCCGCTGCCAATGTTGCCGAGGTAGAAACGACGCTCAAGGGCCTTGTCAGCTCCTGTAGATCAAAAATCATTCAATTAGAATATATTAAGTCAAGTGTCGTGTGCTTAGAGTGACTGACCGTCGTCTCGTCAGCCTAGTTAGTGAGGTGCCAGTCAACCGTGCGAAAGACTCTGGTTCGGTTCCGGCCGGATCAGCACTCAGGGTCTTAAAGTAGGAAGGTGCTGCCTTTGCTCCAAAATTTGAAATTGGTTAGATCTGGCCAGGCGCGTAGCTGCTTGTAAGCCAGGTAAACCCGGTTACAAAATGATCCCTTGAAATCATTCTCCTGGACTTGTTTCCTTCATTATTTATTTAAAACATCATCACGTCGCAAACATAAACATAGACGGCTGAGGGGGAGTGGTGAAGTCGATCGACCAGATAATGAAATTCTGTTTAGATCTTGTTGGGGAATGGCTGGAAATGCTTGCAATTAATCCATCATTGCAAAAAGAAATTTTGCTTCTTTCTTTGTCACCATTTTGACTTATAAAAAAATTATTCGAAAAACTATTGGGTCGGCTAAAGCTCGCGTCAACTTGTGAATCCGGGCTTACCAGAAAAAACTGGCTGGCTACGCTCGTGCTATCTTTGCGTCTTCTCGGATAAGGGAGTTAGGCCCCGACATTCTCTCGATATTATATCAAGGGAATTAAAAGAACCCGCACACCTTAAGGTTTTTCTACTGTCCAATTGTTCATAGAGAGAATTTACTAATGTATCAAAATGCTAACCCAGTATTTACCGGCGCCCAGCCGAAGGCTGAAAGCCGGGCATAAAATACAGACGGTTTCTGTCGTTTTTTCAACGTTCATTTTTAGGGATATATCGCTGACTTGAGATATATCTTTTGGGAGTGCTCGCTGGCTCATTGAAATCTTATCCGCCATTTTGAAAAGCACAAGGCGTGGAGGACAGTCAAGAGAAAGATTATAGCTTTTTCGGGAACGACACGTTCCCCAACCTTTACGATGCACTAGTTATGAGCAAAAATTTAAGAGTGAATATTTCGAAAGACAAATTTACGAGGGATTATCAAAAAAAGCACAAAAGTTGCTTTTTGGTGAAAATGTTTCAACACTTACAACAAAGACACTTTGATTGATTTTAAAATCAACTAGACATTTCCTTGGCTTTTTTTGATATTGAGTTTTCTATACGCATACGATCAGGACAAGTTCGAAATCGAATATTTAATGAAAACAAACAATTATTTTTAAAAAGGTTTGTTAATCTTATAACGAGAACACATACTTCAAAGAAAATTCAAATATTATTATAAGTTGATTGACACAATAACTATTAAAATTACTTACATCTAAACAGGTGTACATGTTCAAACTATTTGCTTGAAAAACTTCTACGTTTGCGAAATTGTTTTAAAAATTATTAGCAAAAATTTAAATATGCGGAAGTTTTCCTAATTTTTGCCTCATTGCGTACAATGCCCGGTCACATTCGCGAATTTAACAGGCTAAAGTAGCATTCGAGCCACGATTTGGTATTCAAAATATAATAACACTAAAGCGACTTTAAGAGTTTTTTGTCTCTGATTGTGAATTACGTCAGTATTAGCCTCCACAGAAGAGGGGGGAGGAGTGCGAGAGATTAACTATACGATCCCGTGTCCCAATGGGACCCGGTAAGTTCATCCTAGTGGTTCTAGTTGCTTGTAAAACGACACTGAAAAGCCCGACACCAAAAAGATTATTTGTACGGCTTTAAACCATAAATATTTACACTATTTCTTTTATTTATAAGGAAAAACAACTGCAATTGATTTGCTCAAACGAAGGACAATTAAACCCTCGAAACATCAGACCTTTTTACCTTACGGTAAAAATAAACATTCTAGTTCAAGTAATTCTAATAACTGTCAACCAATATCTCAGTTTACGAACAACTTATCACTGTTTTCAACACATTCTTTTTTGAATAAGAATATTTTTTTTCGGACCGAAGCTGGATATTCTTATTTTTTGGCCGATTTTAGCCTAAAAATATTCTTACGAATATTCTTAGTTTCCGGAATATCGGTGAAATGACTGTGGTATCGAAAAGCTTCAAATCAAAGATAATAAATCTGCATATGGTTTTGCCATTTGGGATTAGAGAGCAATTGTACATGTCAAACATGTAATCAGTAAATTTTTTTTTAAACACGCAAAATTACATTCTTTTAATACAAACTCTGAGCCTAAGCATTATTCTTAAAAATTAATATTCTTAAAATCTGGCCACTTTCAGTTTCAATTTTCTTTATAAAGCTAAAGTATATTCTTACATAAACGCGTGAGCTCAGGCTTTTCTTTAGGCCTTAATTCGAACAAAAATTTAAGTAAATTTAGATTCGAAATGGAAATAAAAAGATTCCTTGAAACAAAAAATAATCTGTGTGAGATTCACAAAATATTTCTACTCTTTGAACCAGTAACAATAAACCGCATCGACCGAGTCACAGCTAAAGTTAGTCATATTTCTAGTTTGTAAATGTGAAAGCAAAAGACTGAATCGAATTCTTCTTTCCACGCTATGTTGTTTGGCCTCGATTCCCTATTAGTAGATCCTGCGCGCTGATTGGCTAATTTTTAATGAGCTAGCTGTCAAAAACTGCGCTTTGTAATCTGGCCGGGCAGGAAAAAAACGAAACCAGATTTAAAACTCAGGCTTTCCACAGGAAAAAGAATATATAAGAAAAGTTGACAAACAACGAGAATAGATTTTAGCAACTATATTTCGATCGGCCACACCGATCTTCATC
>JAOBAY020069081.1:0-11953 GCA_025331085.2 Zoanthus sociatus | reverse complement strand
GGTTTATCTATTGGTTTTCCTTACTTTACTAACGTTGTTCAGTTACTGTGCTCACTTAGTGGGTGGCTCCACCTGAGCTGTTCTTCAATTGGTACAGGATTTAATGGAGCCGAAACCAATTGTAGAATTGTACACAATTTAGGCATCCTGCTGATGAACAGTAACTGTTTTGCTATTTTTTTCAGCGACATTATAGCTATGTTCTTTTCAGATATTTAATTCCATAAAAGCACTGTGTGTAAAAAGACAAACAGGCATTTTCTATAAAATATGTATTGCTCCTTGTGTCTATAAAGCAGAGAAAATTATTTACGACCAGTAACATTCAAACGCCGGCATACAATCAACAGAAGCATCCTTGTGTTCGCAGTGTTCGCGAAATCTAAGCCGCTGACCACTCTTGATGGATGGCTTTGTCCAATACCAAATATGGAAAGCTCTCAAACGGTCAACCGCCATTTTTGAATGTGTATTCTTTTCCATGTGAAAGTTTTTGTCGCATCAAAGCGATTCGGGTCTTAAAAGAGTTCTTAAAACCAATGCTTTTGCATAAAAACTAAAAGAAGTTGTGTTCTGGTGGTTGAAAAGCTTTTTACACTATGAACGCAGATAGTTCAGAACCCATGGAGGCTTGCGACACAACGAGCGAAGTTTTTGAAGGGTCTTCGCAGGGAAGGACTCGAAAAGGAGGTATGTTTTCAAATGGAAATATATTATTTTATTTTTGTAGGTTTTCCACGATTAGCATTAGTTTAAATATCGTGACTTAAAAGCCAAATTTTATGAAAAGTCTTAAGTTCTCAAATCTAGACGCTTGTAATGTCTTCGTATTCCGTATGAAGTATGTTTATTGATTTTTAGCCGAATTTTAGCAAATTTTGTTTATCGATGGCATTTCAATATAGCTACATTTACATTTTTTAAAATGCCACTCAACTCTATACTTGTCTCATTTATTGATCTGTAACCTAACAATCACTTCTAATAACTATATTATAAAATATGACTTGAACAAAATGGATTTAAGACGTCTGAAATGTGCTATTTTTTTAGCTCAGTTAACCTGTAGTTTACCAGATAGTGTTGGCTAATCTCCCAGTCAAGATCAAAAGCAGTTAAACTATTCATAAGAGTTTTTTTGTAGAATAGGTACTCACTGAATACTTTATAAATGCATTAACTTAAGTAATTTAAAAGAAGCTGGCATTTTGGCAGCATATCCTTAACCTTAATGATGAAAAACAGGTGATATCATCATCATTAATCCAGTTTTGATCCGGTTTATCCCTGTAAATTGGGGTGGCCAGATTTACTCCACTTCTGCCGCGATCTCTCCAACCGCCACTCTCCATCTCGCTCGATTCATGGCATCCTTTTTCTCCAAACCAACATTTATGCTCTCCTTCTTCACTTGCGTCTTCCATGTCTTCTTTAGTCATCCTCACTTCCTCTTGCCCTTCACTTCAAACTTCAACACTTTGGTCAAGAAAAATGATGCATGCAGTTACTTAGGGTGGTAACATTTACAGCTGTGTGTGAGTCCTGTGCTGGCAAAATGATGGAACCGAAAAATGGTTTCTGTTCGTGATCTGAACAGAATCATTTGAATTTGTATGAATTTGTAAAAGGTACAGTCTGTAATGGTTATTGCAAAGTGTTAACACATCAAGTATGACCAACAAAAAGAGTGTAAACAAATACCTATGAAATGTATAGTATTATAACTAATAAGCTATCAATTTCCATGTATTGGAGCAATATATATAGCAAAAAGAAGTAATATCTGCTTACTAGAAATGTATTTATTATAAAACTACAAACCTATTTTTATTCTCTGTTATAAAGAAAGTTCCCATGATTAAAACTTATATAAACAAATAGTGGTTTCCAACATGAATCAGATACGTAAAACCAAAAACTGGTTTCCCAAAATGTCTGAAATCTCCAGGCCTGGTATCTTATCAATTACAGTTGACAATTTACAGTACTTGGTTTTGGTTCAGTTGTTGTACATTAAATATTTCATAATCTGCAATGGGATACAGAATGCATTAACTTTGGCTGACATTTTGTTTCTCTTAGGAATCAACAGCTCAAGTATGGAAACCCGAGTGTGTGTTGTGGGAAAGAAAAATTATGAGAATTCGGAGTTACTGAGTGCTTTGAAGGTAAGTGAGAACTTTTTCAAGAGCTTTTAAGCACCAGTTGTAGACTTCATTTACCAAGATTATTATAATTACAAACTTGGGTGTTTTTGAATGGAAATTAACATGCAAGGTACTGTGCCTGGTTTGTCTTGTTGTTGGTAAGGCATTTGAGAGCAGGGACTGAAGGTGAACCTCGGGAAGACAAAAGTGGTAGTGTGTGGGGCAGAAGGTGAAGTGTCTGTAAGTAAGATAGATCCATGAGGTATTTGTAGGAGGTGGGTCATGGCAAACTCAGTGTTGTGTGTAAAATGTGGGAAATGGATCCATGGAAGATGTGCGGAAGTAAAGAGGGTAACCCCAAGATTTGGCAGCCCTGTGGTCCATGCAATCTCTTTCCCAGAGCCTCGCCCTCAAGAGTAGGGCTGGGAATGAGAATGGGTCTGTCTGGTAGATCTGGGTCAATTATAACAACTTACTAGCTAGAAACAACAAAACTTGCCAGTGATAAATGACAAAACTCGCTAGCAAGATTAGCCAAACTTGCTTGCGAGAAATTTGAACACCTTTAACTAGAGTACTCGTCAAAGTATTTCGGTTTGTTACCAGTACTTACAACTTAAACAGGGTAATAGAAATTGGGGTTGCACATTGCAATTTCCATACATCCTCCATTATAAAAAGAGATACACTACTGTACGTCCCCCAATTTGTAGACTTTAGAAACTAATACCTTGGCTCAGGGTTTTCAATTTATAAAAAAGTAACAGGAGGGAAATTAGAGGTAGCTGGAGTTTACAGTAAGAGTGCAGTCTTAAATCCACTACTAACATCATCAACGCATGCTGTGAAATACCAAAAGTACGTACCAGGGGCAAATGATCAAAGTAGCTAGTGACCTGCATTGGGCATCGGCTATTTTTGAAAACCTGGTTAGTTATCTCTATCTTAAATAATGGTGCTCACATTGTAATAAGGTTCCCCTGATATGATCCTGGTTCAAAATTATGTTTCTTCAATCTAATGACAGATTTACAAATAATGTTAATGAAACTAATAAATGGAAATGCTACCCATGAACTTCTGGTTATTCTTATTATATAAAAGCCTTAAATTGTAAAGTAATTTCATTGAAACATTTCAATCATGAATTACAGTGGAATTAGATCATAATAATAATAATTTGTGACAGTAACACTGATAAACTATTAGCTGTCATTGATTTTCTCTCTAGACATTAGACATTCAATTCACTTTTTCTGAACATGGTAAAGAGGAGCTTCAGTCAACTGACGATCAAGTTGAAGTTGTCTTTGTCTGTGACCCATTTGAAGGAGAGGAATTTGAAATGCTACGAAGAGAAGAACAGAGGATTTTAGGGCCACCTGTGGTCATTGCCTGTGCAAAAAATCAGCAGCCTCTGCCTTGCAACTCTCGACCTCTCTTTTGTACAGCCATGACAAATCACATCATTTGCTTCACTGGTTTTAGAAAGAAAGAACAACTTGGATCATTTTGTAATCTTGTGCATAACATGGGGGGAAGTATCAGAAAAGAATTCACTGGTCGAGTGACACATCTGGTGGCAAGTTCAGTACATGGACAGAAATATAGGGTAATAAGAATTAGATTCTCGCAAATAAGTAATTTATAAAGTATTTTATTTGTAATTATGACTTGCAACTTTTGATGGAGTCAGGGACCAGGGATTTTCTCTGCAATGTCTAAATCATCATGTTAATTACAAAAAACATTTTTTTAACAGATTAAAAGTGCAAGAATGTTTTTATGGTCATTGATCTTTTCGTTAAAAAAATGTTTTGGTTGATTTAATTGTGTCTCAGAGCCCTGCTAGAAGGTGCATCCTGGTGACTTTCACTACTCATGACTACAGCACATACTTTGATACATTGATAGTTTTCAAATTCAGGTTCTCATGATAGTTTTGAAATTTCTTATTAATCACTTGTAAGAAAGTTCTAATTATATTTTAGCAACCAATTTTTAATGATCTGTTTAAACTAAAAACATTTAGCTATCAATTGCATCTCTAAAGGAAAGCCAATAAGTTATCATTATCCCTTTCTGTCTTTAACAGACTGCCGTCAGTTTAGGGACACCCATCATGACAGAGGAATGGATTCAAAAATGTTGGGACAAAAGGCATGACTTGTAAGTTAATAAAAAAATGTCTGAAATATAATTAATCTAATATAAAACTTCAGTTGAGAAGCAAAACTAATTTGTGTAAAACAAGTATACCAGATAGTAGATAACTTAAGTAGGGTTCAAATTGCTAGAAATGCTGTACACAGTAGTTCGAAGAATAATGCAAACAACTTAATATCTAGGAAATGCTAAATAATTTGCAAAACTATAGTGAGAATGGACACCTTTATCTGCTCGGTCATTGATAAATAGTTTTAAAAAATTTATTGACAGACATTTCTTGGTGAGTACAGTATGTGGAACATCTAGTACATAACCACCCAAGGCGTAGTTAGTACACAATTCTGTCAATCCAACTTGTTATTGATAATAAGTGCATGCTGCAAGTTTGCCAGTGTGCAGCGGGCAATAGTTCATGGTTGATGGTCACAAAAATTAAGTCTTGGTTTAATGTTTAATCATTAAATATTCTACACCTGTCCATTATTATATTAAGATGTTGTAAGCATCAGCTAACTGCCATTTTTTTATTTGATTTAAAATGTCTTTTAATTTGTAAGGTTATTTAATTAAACTGTGCACTGCAGAGACGGATGACGAGTAACAATACTGTAAATTTGATGAGTTTTTTTTTATTTGAACAGAGATGTGGATGCCTCAAATCAGGAAATGGTATGTCAAGATATAAGAGGCTCAATATTCTTCCCTACTGCCACTGTAAAAGTTATAACTCTCAATGTTCTATGTTTCCTTGTAAGGCAGAATTCACACAGCACTGCAGTTCAGACTGCTCCTATTCGCTCAGATTTTTTTGTTTACTTCAGTCCACATTGTCATTTTCTTCCAACACATCTTTCAAAATGTAATGTCTAGAACTTGTAGCCAGTAGTGTTGTTCAGTTGCTATCCTGCATTTTGATATATTTTGTCTTTGTTAAAATTCAGGCATTCTGTTTCCTTTCCATTGATCATCAAACCTCTTCTCTCTTTCACACAAAATCATTGTTTTGGACACAAATATCTGATCCCTTAATTGCTTCCATCAACTGAAGAGTCTTGTGCAAAAACAATGATCAAAACTTAAAACATGCCGTTAACAAGTGGACAGATGGGTGTTCTACACAGATGTGATCGCAGAATGCTGAGACACATGGCAAGGGTGAGGTGGCAAGATGGTGGCAAGATTAAGTGGTGGAGTTGAAGACCTTTCTGTTAAGTTGATTCAGAAAAGACTGGGATGTTTTGGCCATTTAAGAAGGGCAGAGGGGAGTGTGTTGGGGAAGGTGTGGGAAGTGAGAGCTGGGAGTTGCATCAAAAGAACACTTCCTCTATGAAATAAGATTGTCTGTTGAATGGAGGCAATGCAAGTGACTATTATTTGGCATCTCATCTGCATCTGAGATATTCCAGCAAGTGATTTAGCAAACTCTTCAAGGAATCAGTGGAGTAAAGGATATCTCTGATAACGTCAAGGTGTTTGAGTACAACATGAAGAACACAACCAAGCGATAACAAGCACATTTCAACGTCTCAGAGAAAAGAAACTGACACCAAACAGTGACATATGTGTAAACAACAAACAACCCATTTTCAGTTGTGTTTTGACAAAAAAATGGAAGCAATCACTGATTCACCCCCTCCTACAAGAGCACTAGAACTTTGGAGTTTTCTGGGACTTTCTAGCTTTTGTTTCTGATCCATCCCTAACTTTGCGACACTGACAAGATAAGGAACTGCATGGTACTGAGTACCTTGACAACAACAAGCCTTTTCTGAGCTGAAAGAATGTCTGACTGACAAAAATGTTATGTCTAATTTCGACTCTTGAAAGAAAACAGTGTCAGTAGCAACATTTGATGTGAGCCCTGTTGGACTCAGGACAGTTCTCATGCATATCTACAGTGTTGGCAAGTCTCATATAGTTGTTTAATATGCAAATAGAACACTTCATTGATGTTGAGTGCAGGTTAGAGCCAGATGGAACATCAAGCCCTCAGTATTGTATGGCACTGTGACCATTTTCATTTATGGAGGCCCATTTGAAACTGTCACAGATCACAAGCCATTGGAGTTTATCTTTAATAACCCAAGTTCCAAACCACCACCAAGAATCAAACTTTAGGGACTCCATATTTAACCATACAGTACAACATTACAGTTGTCTAGAGGTGAGGAACAACCATGATTGCTGACTACTTATCCTAACCAACCAAATTGAGATCACCACATTGAAGAGTGGTATGTTAAGTACCAAGTGTGTACTATACTGTGCTAAAAGCAATGACTTTGGAAGAAACCAATAATGCCTGTGAAGTGGATACAGTCATGAAAAAGCTACGAAAAGCAATTTCAACTCGCAGGAGGAATAGAAAGGACTCAGACCTACATCCCTATCACAACTTTTACCATGAACTAACAGCAGCAACAAATACAAAGTGTTATACATACCAGCCAGCCTGTGCCAACATGCTGTGCATCTGACCTATAAAGGCTACCAGGGTATACTCAGGACAAAGCAATTGTTGAGACAGAAAATTTAGTACCTTGAACTTGATTCAAATGTTGAAAAAGCAATAACCAATTGCTTGCCATGCCAAGCCGTCAATCCCTAGACAAATACAGAGCCTCTTAAAATGAACCTGTTACTGAATGGCCTTTGGCAAAAGTTAGCTCAGATTTCTGCAGATTATACCCCTAAAGAAAGTATTTACTGGTTGTCATTGACAAATACTCCTGATATTCTGAAACACAGATTTCCCAATCTAGTGAAGCTGCATCTGTTATTCCAAAGCTCGACAAAGTGTATTTGCCATTTATGGACATGAATTTACCCTTGTGTGCACCTGCAAATGCAGAAGCGGAACAGTAAATAATATGCATACAGTAGAAAAAAACATCTGAACATCTACCATTGCAAGCAAGAATTGTAAAAGGGAACTTCAAAAATTCCTTCCTCAGTACTGGGCAACACCTCATTTAACAACAGGTAAATCTCCAGCTGAAATGTTACTTGGTCAGCAGATTCGAACCTAACTCCCCAAACAGAAATCTTCCATCAAGGCCATGAATGTCAAACTTATCAGGTAGCGATAATAAACTGCAGAGTAAAGGATGAAAGCTTACTCCAACACGAAAACCACGGCCATAAACCTTCAGCAGTTAAAATGGGAGACGCTCTATTGCTTAAACAACAGCGACAGAACAAGCTGAGTACAATCTTCAACCCTGAACCAGTCACAGTGATCGAAGAAATGGTCTGAGGATGCTTATCCTAAGACAGAATGATGGCACAGAGCTTGCAACAAATGTTTCTCATGAATATAAATTTAATACCACAGCAGTAAGCGGAGAAATACCCTCCGACAAAATTACATGAAAGCGATAACAATGATAATGAGGATGTGTCACTAGTACAGCCTGCAGAAAATCTAGTCCAATCCCATCCTGTCAGAGTAAGGCAACCACCGAGATGTTTGAGAGCTTATCATGTTAGTTGGTGAGAAAATGATTGTTGAAGGTAGCAAACGAAATCATAAAATGTTTGAATTATCAAGCATATGTATATTACAAGACCCGATCAATATAATTATAACCTCAACAAAATGAGGTTAGGAAGGAGGTACTAAGACTGACAGCAGTGAATATATGTGCATTGTTTGCAAGGAGTAAAGAAGTAATGGATATATTCGAAAGGAGAAAGGTAGACATTGGATGTCTACAAGAAGTTAGGTTTAGTTGTCAAGAAACCAGAGTATATGGAGGTGAGACAAAGTACAAGTGGAGCGGGACAGAGGAGGGCAGAAACGGACTAGGAATCATGGTAAAAGAAGAAGACCTAGTAGTGGAGGTGATTGAAGTGAAAAGATTGGATGATAAGATGAAAATTGTAGTAGTGTGTGGAAGGAAGATTCTTCTTGTCTTTTCATAATTTGCTCCACAACAAGGTAGGCTTGAAGAGGAAAAGAGGGAGTTTCTTAAGAAATTATCAGATAGCATTTATGATGGCCCCAAGGAGGATCTTTGATGGTAGCAGGTGATATGAACTGCCACATTGGATCAACATGTGATGGTTTTGAGGATGTGATGGGATGTTTCAGTTTTAGAATGAGAAATCAAGAAAGGGAAAACATACTGGGACTGTGTCTTGCGAATAACCTGAGAGTTATGAACTCGTATTATCAGAAGAGGCAATAACATCTCATCACATATATTGTGTAAAAGATACGAATAATTGAAAATGAAGAACTGCTACATGATATCAGGCAAGGTGTTCTTGCCTCAGCACAGATTGTTACAACATACTGAGGTAGGGATTAGGAGAAGGAAAAGGAGGGAAAAAGTAAAATTAAAGCATGGAAGCTAAATGATCCTGTCAAGAGAAAAATGTTTGAAGAGAGTATGATTGATGGTTTCTTGAATGCATTGTTCAATTCTACAAGAGAAGTCTAAGATACAGCACGGAGGAGGCAAATAGATAGAGAAACATGGTGGTGGAATGAGGAAGTACAGCTAGCAATTAGGGAAAAGAAGTTAGCATTTTAAAGGTGGCAAGAATAACGACCAAGGAAGTCCATGAGCAGTAAAGAGAGAATAATAGGCAGGCAAAAAGAGTGATAGCATTTGCCAGGGATAGAACGTGGAATGACTGCAGTGAATCTCTTATGAGGAATGAAAGAAGAGAAAAAAAGATTAGAAAAAAAAAGAGGAAGGATATTGTAGGATTGAAATATGTAAGGGATGAGGATGAAACTCTTGGGTGTGGCCATCTGGAGCCACACGACAAGTGACCATATAAAGGCTGCAGGCGAAATTGGATTTACATTGGTCTTTTTAGGATTGTGAGTCCATTGATCAAGAACCCTAGATGATCATGGGGCAGGAGTTGTACCATACCAGTATGTAAAAGTAAGGAAGATGTCTTTATGCTGGTCAAACAAATGAGCGAGACTTCTAGAACAGGATATGAAAGTGTATGGAAAACCCTAGAGAGGAGGCTTAGAGATATTTAGTGTGAAGATTGACGACAAATAGTTGGGATAACTGCTGGGTATGTTAATTATAGACGCACATTTTCTATTATGACAGTTAAAGAAAAAGTTTGGAGCAATGAAGAAAGAGCTGTACCATGTCTTGGTTGATTTAGAGAAGGCTTTTGGTTGTATGCCAAGGGAAGCAATTCGGTGGGCTTTTGAGATGTCATAAAGTGCCTGAGCTTCTCATAGCACTTGTTATGGCCTTATGTAACAATGCAAGGATAATGGTCAGGACAGGTACTTCAGATGAGTTTGCGATAGGAGTGGGAGTACATTAAGGGTCAGTAAGAGTTTGCCTTTCACCTCTCTATCAGATTTTCTTCCTTGTTCATCTTCAATGATCCTGATTTTGTGCAAGCTTTTATTACTTTTTACATCGTTATCTACTTGGGTGTTTTTAAGTTCTTCATTAATCTCTTTCCACAATATCATTGTTCATGATAATACCATTATGTTGCCTTCATGTTTGGCCTTTCGATGCTCCTTTGTGTGTACCTTTGTGTTCCAGCTTCATCTTCATTCTTTGCTAAATTTTATTTTCAAATTCATTTACTGCCAGTGATCAATGGAGAACTTGCAGCATAAGAAATTTGTTTTCTTTTTCTTAACAGATGAAGTACAAAATGATGCCGTTTTGTGGCTGCTATTTGAGTTTCTATGGCTTTTCAGATGAGGAAAGAGAACTTATGGAAGATTCAACTCAACAGCAAGGTGTGTTTTCCTTTTGAGCAACACAAAACTTAAAATTATTTTAGGATTCAACAAAATGCACCTCTGTGTTCATGATCGTATAACTTCTTACAAGATTAGTAAAACAAGTACCAGCTTTGCTGGGAACTAACCCACTGAGATTCGTTAATGTTTGGTCAAGAGGTAGTCATACTCATACTTTACATTTAGCACGGAGTCAAGAAACAAAGAGAAGTAGGGCTGTAGTTTAGGCATTAAGCGAGGTAATTAGATAGCTTCTGATAGTCATGATAATTCCTTAATTTAATTCTAAAGGTGTTGTTCATACTGTACATTTAACACAGGACCGAGAAACAAAGAGTTGAAGGGCTGTAATTTAGGCATTAAGCAAGGTAGTTTGACTTCTAAGCTTCTGAAAAGCATGACAATTCCTTAATTTCATTCTAAAGGTGGTGTTCATGTTGCCATTGGTACCAGCACCTGCACTCACATTGTGGTGGAGGATGGGGTGACTGAACTGCCAAAGGAACTTCTAACTGAAGACGCTACATACAACATCGTAAAGCAGGAGGTAAAAGATAATTTTTGATGAGGTTGTTTTCACCTACAGGTTAACTTTAAGTATAATTTTTACTAAGAGAATAAAATATCTGAGCATGTGTTTCTAGACAACAGTAGGAAACAATATGATGTAAGAGAACACGAAAAGAATGTTCCTCATTGCCCTTTCTCACCATTAATTTCCAACACATATTTCCATTGTGATTCTCTTCTCACATCTATAATCTTTACTAAACCTGCCATTGTCCTTATTATGTCAATTTCCAATCTTTCAAGCAGTGATATTCCCGTAATCAACCTCACCGTTCTCATCTCTCTCAAGGTTTGCTTCCTGTTTTTGTCATAGAGCCCATGTTTGCGTTTCATTCAATAACACTTGCCTTGCTACTGTGCTAAAGATCTTGAGTTTTGACATTGGCAGATTCTTATCTCACACTATATTCTTGCTTCCTCCCTCTATTTCCCCTATGACGCTTTACCCTACTCTGAACCTCAGCCTCACATCCTCCCTCTTGGTGTGAAGTACATAATGAGTATTTTAACTTTTCCACCTGTTTTATAATTCTTTCCCTACCGTCCTTGCTGTTCACTATAACGTTCGTTATGTTCACATCCACCTTTATCCCCCCTCCTCTAAAGTCTCTTACCACTTTCCAACTCTTGTCTGTATAATAAAGTCTTCTCATTTTCAGCAGTAATCAGGAGATTATGTGCAATCCCACAACTCTTAATTCCTGATCTCTTCACTCAACACATCAGCACACAAACAAAACTGGGCTTAATGCTGACCAGTGGTGTAAACCAACACTAACTTCAAACGTTTCTGTTGATCATCTCAATTAATTGTACCTTGCATCTCCATCAGTGGTCCCTCCATCTTCTGTAATTCTCCCTGAACTCCTCTCGCTTATTTTCAGTCTTAAATAGAATGTCTTCATCCTTATGCTTGCCACCAAATGCAGGGCAAGCGTTATGTGCATAATCATGAAAATAATGTCGCTTTGGTACAGGTACTATTATAGTAATCGTTACAATAGCCTTGTTTTTAATTACAATGATTGTTTAGTATTGATTAATCCACTAAAATTGACCGGCAGTTGTGACTTCAGTTTTAAAAGATAACTTAAACATACTGGCTCTAGTTTTGATGGTGAAAATGAGGCTGGGTGTGCATAAACTTGTGAAAGAATTTCTTACAAAAATTGTAAACTTAATTTTTTGCTGCAGTGGTTTTGGGCCAGTATTCACATGGATGCTTGTGCAGATGAATCCTTGTATATATTCAGATCTTCTGTAAGTATCAAAGGAATTAAATGTTGTAGTTATTAAGTCTTCATTTAGTGATGATATTTACTAG